>JAQJVL010001907.1:66550-136297 GCA_035578905.1 Stictocephala bisonia | reverse complement strand
TTTTTCATATTTGGAAACAGTAGTAAACAAACTCCAGTACGTTGAGTACGATTTACAGACAGTGTCAGGGTATAATCATGACCTTCAAATTTAAAAAACGATGCAAAAACAATTGGCCTAAACAATGCAAGAAACTAAAATTTTAAAAATAAAAAATTTTTTTGGTGGACTGAGGTCCAATCTAGTGGCCGATTCAGAACTAAGATAGTGTTGCATTACTGCAATAACGGGCTTTTATGGTTATAAACTATTGTTCAGGATATAAATAGCCAGATATTTGTGTTGCGAAAACGCAACATTGGGCGCTAAAGGGTACCGTGGAGAATTATATACCAATATAACTAAAGGAGGAGATTAGTAATTTATATATTCACTGAGTGATCTTGAATATCTACCCTGGTTTCCTTTACTTTCCAGATGTTGTATATCTGTGCACTATCCTCCTTTCTTTAGCCCTTTAGCTCAGAATTAAACTAGTAAATTTGTTTGCCATTGCATCCACTGCCTATCAAATTATGCAATATGTATTTAAACAAATGGCAGCAGGCTATATTGTTAGTTAACTACAAAAGAACATAAAACATATTGATTTAGTGTGATTAAGATTTTTAATTCCAACGTAGAGTTAATATAGGGCCTGTAGTAAGTAGTTTTTTGTTGTACCTTCCCTCATTACCGTAATTCTGATAAGATTCCTTAATTCTTACAATTTATCTCCAAACACAATATTAAAAGTGATTTTATTTCAGCTGAAAAATATGAATCATATGATACAATATTTAATCACAAAAAATCACATTTGATATCACAACCAAAATATTTGCTATTGCCCTTTGTTTTTCTAAGAAATATTTTTGGTAAATGTAAGAAATCTATTAAAAGCAACCAGTTACATGATAATACTAATTTTTTTTACATAAATAGTCAGCACAATTAAGTTTCTAACTTAATATTTTAACTTTTCAAACATTCTTGACAAATTTTAAAGATAAATGAAATAATACAGTTAGTATATAAATTTAACATGAAATGGAAGGTGAAAATTACATTTACTTAAGAAATTAACCTTTATTCTTTAACACTTTGAGTGCTGGCCTTAAATACGGAAGCCATTTTAAAGAATGCTGGCTATTTTTATTACTTTTTAAAAATTCGTAGATTTAAAACCACTTAACATAAAAAAGTTCTACTTACATGTCTGGATTATATATATTTCTTCTTCTTTTTATCAGTATACAATTAAATATTACATATTTTTCATCTCATAATATCAGTTTTTTAGTAATACAGGGTGTCTACTGCCAAATAGAAATTAAAATTCATGACTTTTCATGACCTTACAACAAGAAAATTCATCACCCGAATAATGCTGAATATGGTTCACGTTATAACATCGCATTATTCTCAGTCATTCTACTAAATTATTGATACCATTATTAACCTTTAATAGACCAAATATAGACAAAATACAACAGATTAAAGTAAGCTAACACTATTTATTAAAAGAAGCCCAGCATTGTATGAGTAAAAGGGATTTGCAGACATTTTTCAATATTAATATGAACAAACCAAAAAGCAGATTCAGACTACAGAAGCCCTGCAAATTGAGCATTACCTACTTATATTTTTACAATGATTTATGTGATGATGACACATGTCTGCAGTAGGTTCAATTCTTAACCCGGGAGAGGTCGCGCTGTTAGATTTTTTCTAACAAAATAGGTCCTTGTATTAAGATTTTTTTACTTCTTGTCAAAGACTATTGAGCATCAATGTATTTGTAGTCGACTATATGTGACACATTTCTGGGGTTTTTCCATGATGATTCATCACAGCGAGGGGTGGGGGGAGGCCGTTGAAGGTCAGGCGCTCCAGTCTTTCAGTGAAATTCTAACACGCGACCGGATACGTTCAGCTGAGTGTTAGAAATTTTCTAACGGCGCGACCATTTTCGTTTCTTTTTTGTTTATATTTTTGAAATTTAAATATTGTAAATATAGTATTTATAGTGATATTTTATGTAGTGTTAGTGTTATTCAGTGTAATATATGTGTGTAAGAAATGGCTGTAAATAATAACGATAATTTACTTTTGAGTTGGATTGAAGAGGACGACGATAGTGACCAAAATTATTCGGTGGATTTTTTGTATCACCAAAAGTGATACTGTATGACAGCAATACGTATCTGTATAAATGAATGTATAATGTATAAATGAATGTATTACGAGTATAAATGAATTAATCATTATTCATTTATAAACTGTATTTTGATTTTTAATAATAAAACTTGTCAAAGTAACTGTTAGTTTTTCATACCTGGTACTTTTTATATAATTATTAATTATATGTAAAGACTGTTATTTGATGAAAACTAATTAATATAAATGTAATTTGAAATATAACAACAAAATATTTAAAAACTAACTACAGTAAAGTGTCCTAAATAAAGAACGTCAAGTGTTAGAATTTTTCTATACACACGACCAAATACGTATGACTAACAGGCGCGACCTCTCCCGGGTTAATTTAGCATTATCAACAAATCAAATAGGCCTAGCTTAAGTTGAATAGTAAATTTAATTTATAGTGGATTAATTTACCTTGTAAACAGTGTGTAAGTGTTCCTATGTAACACCATGTGCTTCTATGTAATATTATAAACACTGATAAACAAAATTTTCATTTGATTTGTAGTAAATGTAAAGTTAAAATTTCAATGCACAATTAAAAATCATACAAACAAACAATTCTTTAGCCCCATACAATTTCAGCCTTAGTCACACTTTTATACAATAAAAAAACTTTGAAACCTTGGGGAGGCCTGTTCTTTAGAAAAAGATTCTGTTTCATGACTTGAACTTGTTGCAGGAGAAGCTTTTAATAAATTACCTGTATCAGTATATGTTTCTATTTTTATATTAGGCCTATTTATTTATTTATTCAGACGGCAATACACCATTTTACAAGTTGAAACAGTTAAGAATAGTAAAGGTGACAAACAGTTTAATAAATAACTAAAATTTATTTAGTCATAGAGCATGATGGCATATGGTTACCAGAAGAAGGTCTATTTTGATCAAAACAGTTAACTTGCATCATTTGCTTACCAATTTTTAGGTTATTTTCTATCGATCTATGGTTTTTCCCTGAGAGTGCAACTTAATATATTTGAGCCCGAATGGGAAATATCAAATGATTTTTTTGTAATGCATACAAAATGCTGAATGTACATCACTTTCATTTTTCCGAAGCCACTTCTTCCAATTTTCTTCTTCGAGCCACAAGTTCTGAAATTTGCACTTTCCAGGCATTGTGCACAAACACTAATCACTTTTATTTGACTAATTTTATGCCTATTTTGAACAATAATAAAAACCAACAATTTCGTACTAAAAGTTCTTTATACATCAAAATTGCTATACGCATAAAAACAAACACTAGGCCTAACAAAAACTAACTGTAATAATAGGCCTAGTAACTTAAGACTCAGAAGAGAATTATAAAGTTGACAAAACTCCATTAGCATATATAAAGTTTAAAGCACAACTAAACACTAAAACACGCCAGTTAGATGCCCACCACTTTGAACAATTACGATCCAATGAACGTTATAACAGACCATAAACAAAACAAACACTGATCAACAAACATCCGGTCCGGTGCCGCCAATAGTGAGCTGTATTCTTATTTCCATCCGTACAGCAATGGAGTATTGGAATATGACAACGAAGAACGTTTCAATATTAAATGCCTATTGTGAATTTAAATATTGTATGAAAAAAATTCAAAAGTAACCAAACCATTTTTAAATTTATAGATTGCACAATTGTATAAATGTTTAATATTAAAACATTTTGTTATATTGACAATTCACAACACTGTTTTGACTCCGTTTGTACACAGAAAGAACGCATAACTTCACATACGGTACTAATAGTAGCAAACGTACGATATTTTGAGTGGGAATGATGACGAACAGTTGCCTGATTAATACATTACACCATTCTCTTTTCCTGAATAGAGGAAAGAGAAGTACGATAATTTTGAGTGGGCAAAGAGCTGGCTGGTTCTTTGCACCCTCAATACGGTATTTATATCGTAGAAAAGACTATGGTTAGAACAACACTGTAATAAAAACAACAAGAAACGTAATACTTTTGGCGACATTATTTGCCATAGAACGCTTTGAGCAAATTTTCCAATTCACTCCAAATGCCTCATGAATTCTCTCTAGTAACGCTTTGGAACGCTAGGAAAAAATCGTGACTAGAAGCAATTTTCATGACTTTTCATGACATCCGTGACCGAGTTTAAAAATTTGTTACTCTTCATGAATTTTCATTACCAGTAGACACCCTGTAATAGGTTTTACACACAAAAAATATCAAACCAAGATCAAATTTAGCATTCAAAATAATTTTGAACATAGTTTTATTGCCCTGTTCATACAAAACTAAGTAAAATAAGTACTAATAAAATACTTGTTTTTTTATTTACATACTCTAGTTACACCTTGCAATAGAGTCCACTCACTAAACAATGGTTCTGAAAAGTGCAGACAAAAGCAGTGCAGTCTAGCAGCTACAAATCAATCATTCTGTCTAAAAACAGTACAAAGTGTGCATTCTAGCGGGTGAAACAGCTCACTAACATCACTAGAGACCATTTAGAGTACTAGACTCCGTATTAATACTCAATAAGCTATTTAACAAAATTACCTCCTGTAAACCTACGGGATCCAAAGTCAAAGTATTAAAACCTCTAGATTTGTTTTTCTTTTCAAATATTGCTTTATTTTTTATTTGCTTTAATTCAATAATAAAAAAAAATAGTAAACAGTTGAAAAATGTCAGTTTTGTTAGCTACCCAATTTTTTTTTTTTTTTTTTTTTTTTTACTTCACTCGCCAATTGACATGGGCCTACAGGCCTGTGCGTCAACTTTATTCAACGAGTGAAGTACCGACCGTTGGCTCAGTGGGGATTCGAACCTTGGACCTTGCCCTCCGCAGTCCGAAGCCTTAGCCACTGAGCCACCACGCCGGCAAAATTTAACTACCATAACCTAGTTGTTTTGTAATGTTGTTTCTAATATGACTTGAAAATATTTCATATACTTTAGACATAGTTTCCTAAACCCAAAGCCATAAGCAGTCTGATAAATAATTACTTTTTGAACACTTTCAATTGAATTTGAAAAATAATAATAGTACTTTTACTATACAAAAAATTATAACATTCATATTAACATACATTCAAATTAAAAATTCAATTGAATATTTAATCGTGAACCTAGCCTAAACCTAAGTATTGGATTCTTACGTTGAAATATATAAAATCTTCAGTATTCATTATTTCATTCACTTTCAGGAATGTTATCAAATTACTGAAATGAATTTGTTATCACCGATAAATGAAAACATCGTAAAAAGTGAAAATGGCTCTGTGATTTACTGTCTTGTTAATAACACAACTCCTTAACCCATCACAAACAAACTACCAAATTATATTATAAATTTTGAATTACCTGGTCTGTGTACCAATAGTAGGGAGTAGGGTCAATGCCTTCCCTTTTGTAACCTTCAAGCAATGCCTCACTGTCCCAAAGACGCATGGACCCACCAACTATCTCCCCCACATTGGGCAAAAGTACATCCACCTAAAAACCAACATTACATCATACAAGTGATAACGATTTGGGTACTATAATTACAGGCTAATGGGGGTTGACAAAATATGTTATGTCATCTTTTAACTAGGGCAAAAACATCCGAAAGAAAATGCATAAGAAACAACAGTGTCTATTTAACACTTTGACCACTTTACAGACATAGAGGTAATTCATAATTTCAGATATTTAATATTATTATATACAAACAATGAATAATATATTACATTATTATTTTAATGCAATATATTATTAATTATGTGCTGTGATTCTTTCCAATAAATAATATTAATGACTGTTGTGATACAAAAATACACAAAAATGGCCAAAATCCATAAATATTCAGTTATTTTGGGTATCTAAAAAGACATCTAAGATAGATTGATTTTTCCCCCCTGAAAATGTTTATTATCATCATTGTATTAAGTTATAGAATAGTCTATTAGCACTTTTCTATGGCTTTTTAATACCTAAAATTAAAAAATGTAAGATCAGTCGAATCAACTATGGGTTGTGCAATACTCTTATAATTGAATATTGAGTAATATAGCCTTAAGTTAGCCCAGGAAATGTTTTTAATTTATACCAAATATTTGTTAATACCCTTTTGTGGATTTAGGGAAATACTCAATGAAAACTGAAGGTATGCGATCTTTTTCTTCAATTTCACAAGGTAATGAAGTATTTTTCACAACATATGAAGAAAATTCCTAAGTATTTCTTTTCTTGGGGTGCAAAGAATATAAGAACATTATCACGAGAAATACGATTAGATAATATTTCAGAGACTTAGTAAGGTCTGAAACAGAACTAGCTCATATAGAAATGGTTGTCAGTTCCCTATAAGAAAAAGGAGTCATTGAAACATGTATCAGTAGTAGGGATTTGCCATTCCTGGCCCAGTATTATCCACCCTAAATTTTAGATTGATAATGCTTTGATGTGCTTAGATTGATAATTTCACAGTTTGCTCGGATTGATAATGTTTCATGGTTGATAATTTTGTGTTTGCCGTTCCTGGCGCAGTGCTAGGCGTGAATTGAAAGTTGAGTTTTAGTTTTGGTGCGCGGTGAATGTGTTCGAGTGTCGCGCGGTGAATCCGGCCAGAATGCCGGTCGAGATTTCTGCAGTGGCATCGTTTCGCGGAGCGCTGTGTAGGCAGTCCCGGCGGTGCGGTGTTTGTGGAACATTATAAGTGATTCGATCGCGGCACCCATTCCCCGCTGGGTTTTTTGACACGATAACATTCGCGCGGTTGTTTGCGTGAGATTTCGGTGGTGGATGCGGCTGCTCCGTCACTTGGCTGTCATCTTCCCTCGTCCTCTCATCTCATCCGTCGTCTTCCCTCATCACCTTAATACAATAATTTCACATCTTCCACAATACTCCAAAAAGTCTTCCCTTAACGTTCGCGTATCGTTCATGTAACGTTCAAGTATCGTTCAGGTGACGTTTACGTGTCGTTTAGGTTTCGTTTACGTATCGTTCAGAAGACGTTTATCTTCCCTCGTCCTCTCATCTCATCCGTCGCCTGCCCTCTTCCACCCCAAAATACGATCAATGTTCAGGGCGGTCAGAGGAGACAGCTAACTCCATGCAAATGGCTACTTATAAGACTAATGTCAACTCATCAGCACTTCTGAGTGCTAACGATATGGCTTCGTCGTTTCTTCACTCTTCCACTCCAAAATACGACAAATGTTCAGGGTGGTCAGAGGAGACAGCTAACTCCATGCAAATGGCTACTTATAAGACTAATGTCAACTCATCAGCACTTCTGAGTGCTAACGATATGGCTTCGTCGTTTCTTCACTCTTCCACTCCAAAATACGACAAATGTTCAGGGTGGTCAGAGGAGACAGCTAACTCCATGCAAATGGCTACTTATAAGACTAATGTCAACTCATCAGCACTTCTGAGTGCTAACGATATGGCTTCGTCGTTTCTTCACTCTTCCACTCCAAAATACGACAAATGTTCAGGGTGGTCAGAGGAGACAGCTAACTCCATGCAAATGGCTACTTATAAGACTAATGTCAACTCATCAGCACTTCTGAGTGCTAACGATATGGCTTCAAAGAAGCAATGTCCTACTTGCAATGCGTTTGTACATGCATCAAATATGTCTCGACATCGTAAGACGAAAAGATGTATCGCAGCTTCCACAGGCTACCAATCAACGGTGCTAGAGCTCGGACCTTTTCCTTCAACCACCACTGTATGTCCTCAGAAGGAAACTTGCCCAGCATGTGGTGTTGAAGTTCTGGCTAGAAATATGTCACGACACGGTAAATCGAAACGCTGTTTGAGTATCGCAGTTTCAAATAATCCTAACACTGCAATGCCAGTACTCAAACAGGCATCAAACTATTCGCAAAAGAAACCATGCCCAAAGTGTGGAATTGAAGTGATTGCATCCAACATGTCACGGCATCGTAAATCGAAAAGATGCATCACGACTTCTTCTCCTGAGCAAATGGCTGCAGTTCCAGATATTCAGACTAGCTCAATTTCGAATGATGCTACAAAACAGGCATGTACTATATGTGACACCGAAGTTTCTATTCGTAATATGCTTAGACACAGCAAATCCAAAAAGTGTAACACTAATACGATGCTACGCAACAGAGTCAAACGTTTTGGAATCAAACCAGCTCTAGAATCGGTAATGTGTTGGGTATGCGAAAAGTCTATTGAAAAACCTAGATATGCCTCACATGTAAAATCGAGGGTTCATAAACGAAAGGCAATGATGCATCCATACTCCACAGAATCGGTATTGTGTGAGGTATGTGAGAAGACTATCGAAAAGTCTAATTTGGTTTCCCATGTAAAATCTGAGGACCACAAACAAAGGAGGATGATGCTACCTTCGGATTTCGTTGTGTCCAATCCAACAATCAAAAGAATAGAGGAACGTTTTGCTCAACGACTTCCAGCCTCAGGTCCTGAAATATCCGAACTTGTTGCAAAATATCCGAAGTCGAAAGTTAATCGCCGGCCTGTAAAACCACTCCAGACATACGATGAAGATTTTATGAAAAGTAAACGTACGACACCAATCAATCCCAGAGCTTACGCTCGCAAGACAAACCAGCGACCAAATAGCCCATTGCTAGTTGATGCTTCCCCAGTATCTTCTCCTCATCCTGACTTTGAGGTAGATTGGTCAGCCCCCATTCCTTCTCCAATCAGCCCTCTACCAGCTTCCCCAGTATCTCCTCCTCCTCCTGACTTTGAGGTAGACTGGTCAGCCCCCATTCCTTCTCCAATCAGCCCACTACCTGATTCTCCAATTGCTTCTCCTAAGTCAAAGCCCGAAGATCATGATAGTTCTGATCCTGAATCATATTTGAGGGAGGCTGACATAGATAATGTTATAGAATTTTTGGGTAACGTAATCTCAGAAGCACGTAGAAATCCAAATTGGAACGAAACTAAATTTAGAGATGCCATATCTGATTTCGATTTGTCATTTTTAGACGATCCTAAAAAGGAAGAAGTCGTGTTTGAACCACCAAAAAGAGTTGTCCATTCGGATTCGAATAAAATTAGAAATATAATGGGATCTCCACCTCATTCATCAGAGTCTACACATAATCAGAGTTGGGATGAAGATGATCTCGATTTCGATTTAACATATTCGCCTAAAAAAAATAACAACATTAACGAGGAATTGTCATTGAATATACCAAACAGCCCCGTTTATGGATCTCCACTTCACTTTCCAGACAGTCCCTCATATTCACCACTGAGTCCAACTGATAAAAGAGAAGAAGAAGAAGAAGAAGAAGACGACGATCTAAGTTCAGATTCAGATTCCGTGTGTACTGTAATTGAGAACCCCAAGTTCAAAAATAAAAACAAACCAGATGATAAACACTATGTAGATGATCCAACGTTGGAAAACTCGCCACAGAACAATGTGGATGGAGAGAAAGAAGAAACATTCGAACTACAATCACTGGCCGAGGCTATCCGTGAAAAACAAACCGCTTTCAAGGGACGATTGAAAACCTACACTATTGCTAATCAACTAGCATTCAAAGATGTGTTCCGTTTCTTTAATGCGTATAAACCCCTAGTCATTGAGCTGATTGAAAATGAAATATTGAAAAATAACCTAAAAGCTAACGTTTGGTTTTTCGCTGTTTACAAACGGCCAGCAGATGGCAAGGTTATTGAGCGAACCATGAATTTCAAAACGAAAAATACAGTACTACTGCCCACTTCAGATATATCAGAATATTACGATAGCACAAAGAAAAAAATCATGGCCCAGATGGAGGAATTTCAGGAGAACGGATCGCAATGGACGCTCAAAAATATCGAAGGCATGGAAATTAGAT
Source organism: Stictocephala bisonia (assembly GCA_035578905.1). Classification (NCBI taxonomy): domain Eukaryota; kingdom Metazoa; phylum Arthropoda; class Insecta; order Hemiptera; family Membracidae; genus Stictocephala; species Stictocephala bisonia. Next base: position 126,281 of record JAQJVL010001907.1, on the reverse strand, counting down.
TGAACAAATATATCCCCCTGAAGGGAGCTAGCTACATACCACTACCTCCAGCTATTGAAAACCGGAAAGCTGTTATCAATGTGGAAAATAATGATCAAAAGTGTTTCTTGTGGAGCATTTTAGCCGCACTTTACCCAGCAAAGAAACATTCTCAACGGGTGAGCAAGTATAAAGCACATGAACATGAATTTGACGAATATCTTAAAGGTATTGATTTCCCAGTACAGACTTCCAAAGTTCCGACATTTGAGGAACGTTCCGGTATTTCAATTAACATATATGCTTATGACGAAAAGTTTATAATCTATCCTCTCCTAGTTACAAATGAAGAAAAAGTACAACACGTAGATTTGTTGTATATGAAGAATGAAAAGCAAGCTCATTACTGTTACATAAAGAATCTGGAAAAATTAGTGAAATCACAAGTGACAAAAAATGGACATAGAATCTGGCTGTGCAGACGGTGTCTTCAGCATTTCGGAAGAGAGGATTTGTTAGATAAACATAAATTGGACTGTGGGAACCACAAAGCTTTGAGAGTTGAGTTGCCAGATGAAGGTGCTTTCATCAAATTCAGACAATACAACTGCTCGATGAGAGTCCCGTTTGTATTCTACGCTGATTTCGAATGTTGTTTGATTCCAATAAAAGAAGCACAAAAGGAGAAGGATCCAACCGAAGGAATCACAGAACCCTATACCCTGCGATATCAAAAACATCGACCAATAAGTTTCTGTTTGTATGGAACACACGACAGAGGTATTTATAAACCACCAGTTAGTTATTTCGGCGAGGATGCAGCTTCCAAATTTGTAGATACATTAATATATGAATCGGAGGAAATCTTTAAACGCTACAACAGTGAGACTGCGGTTCCAATGTTACCACTGACTGATCTTGAATTGAGAGAGGTTGAAATCACCAACAGATGTCACATATGTAGAAGAGTATTAGAAGATGACCGCGTGATGGATCATGATCATATAACCGGTAAATTCAGAGGTGTTGCCCATAACAAATGTAATTTGAATTATAGAGTGCCTAATTTCATACCCGTCTTCATTCACAACTTGGCTGGTTATGATACACACCTATTCATTAAGCAATTCGGAGAGCGTGGTAACACTATCGATATAATACCAAACAACGAAGAGCGGTACATTTCGTTTACTGTGAAGGTGGAAAATGGTATTAAACTACGATTCCTTGATTCTTTCAAATTTATGAGTCTCAGTTTGGACACTCTCGTAAGCAACCTCCCTAAAAGTAAACTAATGCATACTATCAAACACTATGAGAATGAATCTGTAGATCTGCTACTGAGGAAGGGTGTCTATCCATACGATTATATGGATTCGTTGGACAAGTACAATGAGACATCACTACCGCCAAAATCAGCATTTTATAATAAATTAAATAAGACCAATATCACAGAGCAAGATTACAAACACGCTTGTATGGTCTGGCATGATCTAGGAGTTAAAGACCTAAAGGAATACACACTGTTATACAACACTACAGATGTACTGCTACTGGCTGATGTCATGGAAAATTTTAGAGATGTGTGCATGGGAATATACAAATTAGATCCGGCATGGTATTTCACAGCACCAGGTCTAGCTTGGAGTGCGATGCTGAAAACTACAAATGTAAAACTTGACCTATTGTCTGATGTTAATATGCTACTGATGTGGGAAAAAATGGTTCGAGGTGGAATATCTCAATGCTCGAACCGTCACGCTAAAGCTAACAACCCCTATATGAAAGATTATGACTCAACCCTTCCATGCACATATCTAACCTATCTAGATATGAACAATCTTTACGGTCATGCGATGTGTCAGCCGATGCCGATAAAAGACTTTCGCTGGGTGAAAGATGGAGCTGACATTGGTGCAGATATAGAGTATTTCGATGTTACAAAAATTAACGATGATGATACAATTGGTTATATACTTGAAGTTGACTTGGTGTACCCTGAAAACCTACACGATCAACATTCTGATCTCCCCCTAGCTCCTGAGCGAATGTGTCCACCAGGGTCTAAAGAAGCAAAATTACTAACCACTCTATACAGCAAAGAAAGATATGTTTTACACTATCGTAATTTAAAACTCTATTTATCATTGGGTATGCAGGTCACGAAGATCCACAGAATAATAAGTTTCGTACAGTCAAAATTTCTCGAAAAATATATCAACTTAAACACGAAGTATCGCATAAAAGCCCAAAACGACTTTGAGAAGGATTTCTATAAACTGATGAATAATGCAGTATTCGGAAAGACTATGGAAAATATTCGGAACCGTGTAGACATTCGTCTCGTTTCAAAATGTGATCAGCTTGAGAAATTGATTGCCAAACCTAATTTCGCGAGCCGGACGATTTTCTGTGAAAACTTAGCTGCGGTTCATATGGCTAAAGTAAAAACGAAATTTAACAAACCCATATATGTAGGTGCGTGTGTTCTCGACGTATCAAAGTTGATGATGTACAAATTCCATTATAATGTAATGAAAAAACGTTACGGCGATAAAATATCATTGCAATATACAGACACAGATTCTCTTACGTACAAGATAGAAACAAGTGATTTTTATCAGGACATGCAAAGTATGATTAAATATTTTGACACTAGTGATTATGAAGAAAACAATCCGTACGGTATGCCCCGAGTTAACAAAAAAATATTGGGCAAAATGAAAGACGAACTAAAGGGTTCTATCATGCGAGAATTCGTCGGGCTTAGATCCAAAATGTACGCGTATCAATTAGAAGACGAAGAAAAGAATGACGAAAAAAATAAACTAGATAAACTGAAAACCTCCAAACGATCTAAAGGGGTTAAAAAGTCTGTTGTGGAAAATGAGATATCATTTACAGACTACAAAGAGTGTCTGTTCAAAGGGAAAACTAAATTCGCATCTATGAACATGATACGTAGTTCTAGGCATGAACTATTCAGTGTTGAGCTATTCAAATCATCACTGAGTAGTAAAGATGACAAACGCTACATATTAGAAGATGGGATCAAATCACTACCCTGGGGACATTATAAAACACCACACTTATAAGTACCCATCTGGAATGGATATCAAAGTGTATGTTAATGACTACTTCGACAACGACCTGATACCGAGACCACTACGCTGTTTAATTGTTGGCCCGTCCGGTAGTGGGAAAACGAATCTTTTGCTGAACTTTATTTACGACGGCCAAGGGTTGACATTTAAGAACTTGTACGTGTTCAGTAGATCAATCGATCAGACTGCGTACTCTAACCTTCGTGACATGTACGCCCAAGTTGGGGTGAAGTTAGGGAAACAGATAGCGTTTTTTTATACAAGCTGCGAAGACCTAATCTCAGTTGATGAATGTGAACCAAATTCGTTGGTGGTTTTCGACGACTGCCTTCTTGAAAAACAAACCCCAATAAAAGAATACTTTATTCGAGGTCGACATAAACTCATATCCTGTGTGTATCTCAGCCAGAGCTATGGGCGTGTGGATATGCAAGTAATCCGTAACAATGTCAATCTACTTTGCGTGTTCAATCAGAATAAGCACTACAGCAAGCGAATATATGAAGACTTTGTCGGCTCAGATATGTCGTACATCCAATTTGAATCTATGTGCAAGAAATGTTGGAGTCAACCACACGGCTTTCTGTCTATTGACATGAACAAAAAAGTACACTCGGGAAAGTACAAATGTATGTTAAATGAAAAACTTATACCCAAGCCAGTTGCAAGATAAAAATCTAACAGACTGTATGTATATAAGTATAGCACTATGGCTAATGTATTGGAAGCAAAACGTCTTGAAGAGCTACAGCGAGAACTTATACGCAAATTCAGAGCCGCTGAGAAAGAGGAGCGGTCATCTGGCTCTCGACCATCAATAGAGCACCACCCTTCAGAAAAACCACCCAACATTTTGACTCCACTTCCTAAGGAGTCTGAGCCTCTTACGGTGGTAAAAGCCAAACAGTTGGAGGAACTGAACGATAATTTGAAGAATGAATTTTCCAGTGTATACGTGCAAGAAATGCAGGAGATGCGCGAAGGCAGAAAAAGTATGAGCCCATAACGAATGCAATCATAAAACAAAAAGAGAAAGATGCAGTCAACGAGGCTAAAGAAATGGAAGAACGTAAAAGACTACGTATGCGACAACTCATGCGAATACCATTAACGAGATCTGGTACACCAGAAGGACGAAGCCCGTTGACTGAGCGTTCTGACATAGATACTCCTTCACAAGAATTGAATCAATCGTTTAAACAACTGATGGATACAAAGAAAATTACACTGGGATTGACTGCATCAAGTTATTTACCTAAAGCCCGAGATGCTCAGTTCGGTATTTGGTACGATGACAATGCTAATCAAGCTAAAATTGGATCCGAGCCGATCACGTTTAATTACGACGATATCGTACTAATAAAAGATCAAAAAACTTACAAAGGCACGCATGGTCTTTGGCGTCTTTTGACGAAGAACGATTACATTAGTGATGACAACTATACGCCTGACGATTAGAATGCATACAAAGATATATTGCTCAGAACAAATTCCATATTTCAGAAAAACGATCCTCTTTCAAATCGACCGAAAGCGAGTCAGGGTCGTAAATGGAAACGCATGATCAAACGAATTTGGGAAGAAAATATAAAGACTGACAATAATGATGAAATGACTGGGTCTGGGTTGGCAGTCTACAGCAGTAGGCCGGTAGAATACAAATACATCAGCAATCTCAATGAACTAGTAAAACGATTGAATTACATTTACGCTCAAGAAATGGCCGGCAACAACAATTTTCATAACAAGAAACTATCTCTCGTCAAATTCATATACGACAGAATGGAAGAGTTAGTGCAGACTCCACGAGGAACAAAATATCTAGTACGTTGTCTTTCAGCATTACCGGAGAGTGTGATCGAAGGGTCTGGGCTTTTGAACGATATCATCAACAATCTACCGTTCGAGCTTCATGCTCCACGCAATTTGAAATTTGATACGTACAATTTTTGTGGACCCGGTACAAAACTAGACGAACGATTGGCTAGAGGAGATAAAGGAATCAACCCACTTGACGAGGCGTGCAAAGAACATGACATTTGGTACAGCAAACACAAAAATACAGAAGACAGATGGGTGGCCGATCGTGAGTTGCAGAAGAAGGCGTATCGTAGAGTCATGGCACCTGATGCTGATTTGAATGAACGTGCAGTTGCTCTTGCTACAACCGGTGGAATGTGGCTGAAACGTAAACTCGGCATGGGTTTGGGTACGTCCGGTTCTATGTACCCTATGTGAATACTATAAGTGGTGATATATTTCACAATGGAAGCGATCTACACCAAGTTTATGGGCGGTGTTGTGAGGAGTGAGTACAGGACTGTTAACGCAGTGTCTGATCTCAATTTCAACACACCGAACAACTACACTGTGTTCAGATTGGACCATGGTGATGCGTTTTACGATTCTCGCATAATGTTTCACATCCAAGGTGAAGTCGTGAAAAAATCAGACGGGTCGGCATACCCAAAGAATTCTACTATAAAACTTGTTAACAACTTCCCAGCTTTCCTGTTCTCACGAATTGAGCTAAAGAAACACAACACAATCATTGATAGCGTAGACAATCCGGGTGTAAAAGGCTACATCAAGGGTATGTTGATGTACACAAATACGGCCACACTTTCAAACTGCGGTTTCGTATCCCAGTACAGTGGAGGGGGCAAATTTGAAGCACTAGGTACGCTTGGTCATCTTGGTCTCGGCTTTTTCGACCACCTTCAGTATCCGATGTATAAAGGTGGATTTGAAATCACATTCACGCGTTCCGAAGACAACGACGCTCTGTGTCATTGGAAAGGTTCAGAAGCAACCGATGTCGAACCTGAAGATGGAAAGGTAAAAATTACATCGTTTGTTCTACGCGTACTGTTGGTAGAATACTCATCTACCAGTCGTATACAACTTATTGCGGGATTGAAAGAATTGAGCGACAAAGACAGACTATCGTTCAGATACTACCAATGGCAGTGTATCGAGAAGAAAGGCGTGTTTGGGTCTTCATTCAACTTTGACATCACCAATGTTTATCGGAGTGTGAACGATCCACGTTTCGTCATAATTGGTTTGCAAACTAATCGCTCGAACGATCAAAAGGCAAATCCATCAGTTTTCGACAGTTGTACCATAAAGAACGTAACCGTCAAAATAAACGGTGATCGCTACCCACAAGAATTGCAAAACTTGAATATGTCAGATTCAAAGTGGCGACTTCTTTACGATCAGTATGTACGTTTTCGAATGGTGAACTTCGGGGATTCTGATGTTATGTTAACTCCTGAGAATTTCCAAAGCAACTTTCCAATAATGGTCGTAGATACTCATCTACATCCACAGTCGACAGACAGATCTAGAAGCGATATACAAGTTGAGTTAGACTTTATAAATCCAGTCGCACCTCCAGCAGCGAACAGTGGTACCACAGCTTAAGTTGTTGTTGTCGCAGAAACAAACTTCACGTATGACATTACTCGAAATACAATCACATTTCGCTAGGTAAATAAAAAAAAAACTTTATTTTTTTGTTCATTTTTAAAATACTGACTTTTGGAGCTCTTTTTGATAAAACGATCCGATAATATGTTCTCCTTCAGAATCTTTGATATTATATGTGACTGGATTTGTATTATTAACTTGATAAACGGTAAATACTTCTCGAGTCCAGTTGCGTCCGTACTTGTTTGCATAGTGACCCTTATTTTTCGTAATCCTAACTCTATCACCAATCTTGAGTGTAGGTTTTCGCACTGCTGATGTTGTTTCATCCCAGCTTGCATATCTGCGTCTAAGCTCAGGTTCACATTCCACATTAACCTCAACTGGCATCGTACCAATCGTTCTATGAAAACTGCTGTTGTAGTCTTTCAGTAAAGACTGGAGAATGTCAATCCAACGAAATGACTTACGCACTTCAAATTGTACTTTCATTTTCTCATTTAGAGTACGGTTGAATCTTTCTACTATCGCACTCTTTTCCTCATTCTCAGTATGATACATCTTGATCTCATGTTCCTTCAACAAACGCCTGAAGTCACTGTTTACGAATTCACGCCCTTTGTCTGTATGAAGTAGATTAGGTGACTCGTGCCCGCATTGCCCAGCTCTTTCTAATATAACTCTAAATGCCTCGGCTACATCAGATCCACTTTTTCTGACTAATGGTTCTGACCAAGCATATTTTGAGAACGTGTCTATGACATTTAGAATGTACTTGTAACCGTCGTTTTCACCTCTATACCTATCCATGATGACCAAATCGGCAGCCCACAAATCATCGATTGCAAGCGTTATGATTCTTCGTTTCGGAAATTTCTTTATCACCGGTCGATGCAATTCTTTCGCTTCGATCAAGGAAGGTTTCATTTGGTTAGCAAAATCCGGAGCTTTAATAAATGTACTCTTTTCTTTTCCACAAACTACGCATTGTGCCTTGTGTCGCCACTTTTCGTTTACCGTTTTCAAAGTCTCAACATTTATTGAGCTCGTTTTTATTTTGCACTTTGGACAGTAAATATCCATGTCTTAGTTATAAGTGTATGATTATGGCTGCGTTACATCATCATAAAATCAGGCTGTCGGATGGACAGAAACGTAAGCTCCGCACCGCTTACCTAAGGCGGCAGAGTGCGAGTATTGGTCTATCGAAAGACCAAGTGACTATGTGTGGTGGCGATGATATCTTGCTCACACCAAGACAGCACCAACGTATAGTCAAAGCGAAAAAAGATAATAAAGGATTACGGATGGAGCTTTCATATGGACAGCTTTCAATGAACAAAAAAGGAGGTCTCTTGAAAGAGATGCTAGATTTTGTCGAAACAGATGTACCTGGTGGCAAACGTTTCATTTCACCAGTTGTGAGGCACACAATAGCACCACTACTCAAGAATAAGTTCGTACCGTGGTTGAAACAACTAATTGACAGTGAACTTGACAGTATTATCGGCCCTAAAGGTTCAGGTCTTAAACGGCGCATCAACTCCAAGTTAGACGAACTGCTTGGTAATAAAAAAAGATCACACCCCTTTCGCTCGCTGAAATTGAAAATTACATCAAAACGCTGAAGATAGAAAATTTTCGAGGCGTGTTTATGCGTCAAATGCTACCGTCAATACCTAGTCCAATCGAATGTGGGGTCATCAATCTTGGAGATATATCATCTAATGGCACCCACTGGACGTGTTACGTAAAACGGGGAGAACATAAATTATACTTCGACTCGTTCGGTGATGCAAGACCACCACTAGAGTTGGTACGTTATTTGGGTGCAGACAATCTCAAATACAACATCGACAGCGTCCAAGATTTTGATGATCCTCCGATATGCGGCCACCTATGTATTGAGGTGTTACGACGTAACGACAAATGTGAAGATTGGAATGATATCGTGCGGTGTCTACGAGATAACAAATACACTTGGAAGTCTTGGTGGTAAGAGACTATAACTATGGAGAGTTATCGTGACAGTACTTTTCACATCAACAAATTTGGTGATACGAACATCACTTTTGTTGCTGGTGGTAATAGTGCACAATACGTCGACTCTAAAATCAATGAGATGAAAAGAGAGTTTTCCCATGAATCGTTGCAAGCTTTCGATAAAGTCGAAATCAAACTTCGATTAGAGCTCAATGAACTATTCGATGCTGTCCGAAAGTTGAAGAGACAAACAAACGAAAGGCTCAAAAAGATCGAGGAGAAACTTGAAGCTCTCGAGAATGGCGTGAGTGCCTCCACACCTGAATAACATGTGGCAAACACGGCTATTTAAAAATAAAAAAAATTTTTTCGCAGCGATCGAGAGTAACTTTTAAGAAACACCTATGTGTGTGTGTGTGTGTATGGGAGACAAAGAGTTTTAAAAATCATAATGCTGTTCAAACTGGTTGGAGCGGGTTCGGTGATCACACTTCACTTGGAGCACCCAATATATTTGCGCGATGAAGATGACTACGAACTGGCTCTGTACGGGTTTTATTCGGAAAACAATATCGCTAATCATCCGACAGATGGAACGATGTACTTTTGGGTAGGTCCTAACGCCGAACAACAAAGCATTGGTCCGAGAGCGCTTCTCTTTCAGAAAGGCCACTGGACGCTAGACACCCTACAGGTCAAGTGCAGTGAGTTCCTCAAAACACTGAACGTGGTTGATTCTGCGAGGTTCAGCATAGGGAAAATGGATGACAGGGTATCGATAGTCTCACCGCTCAAGTTCAGTTTTGACTCCACAATACGAAACCTGCTGGGGTTCGAAATGCAGTCTGAGGAAAAAGAAGACTACAGTAACGAACGTTTTTACTACATGGCCGACCATATCATAAAAGCCACGAAACCACCAAATCTCAGAGCTGTGGATACAGTCGAGATACATTGCAATTTGGTTGAAAACAGTTACTCCAATCACGACGAACACTTGCACAAGCACAAAGAACATCGACTGCTATACACATTTTTCCCAGCCGTACCGCGGGGCTACAAAATATCAGAAACGCCGCTCCAGAGATATTATGCTCCGTTAGATAGTGCCCTGCGAAAAATACAGCAAATCACTGTTACAATCGTGGATCAAGACAATCGCCTGATCTTGAACCCATTTGTAAATAACATTGTTTATCTACACCTACAGAAATTACGGTAGACAAAACTCAACCCCACGCGTAAAACTAGAACATTCAACACTCATATTTTTTCCCCATCAAAATTCACGCCTAGCACTGCGCCAGGAACGGCAAACATAAAATTATCAACCATGAAACATTATCAATCCGAGCAAACTGTGAAATTATCAATCTAAGCACATCAAAGCATTATCAATCTAAAATTTAGGGTGGATAATACTGGGCCAGGAATGGCAAATCCCTACTACTTGTATCTATTCAGAGGGACAGTATTTATTTCTTTATTTTACAATCCCCAAGCCAGATGGCACACATAGATTCATTTTGAACTTGAAATCTTTCAACAAGTATGTTTTCAAAGAACATTTTTAAATGGAAAATCTGAGAAAATCAACAAAAGGACAACACCTTCTTTGTGGTGCCAATACCTGGATCCAGCAAGAAATATGTGAGATTTAAATTTCTACATAGGAGAAACTAAACGCCCACTTTCTGTGCGCATAAATGAACACAAAAACAACACAAAAAATGGTGAAACACAACATTCTAAATTAGCTAAACATGCATTGGAGAATGAACACAAGATTTTATGGAATGAGGCAAAAATATTACACCATGAACCACACTACTATAAAAGAAAGTTTAAAGAAGGGACTTTAATTAAGTTGAATCAAGATCCAATTAGCTAAAGTAGCATAGAGGTAAGACCACTTTGGTTACCTCTGTTAAAGTCTCATTTTAACAACAATAAAAAAACCACATACAGCAACACCTGTCCCCCACACATACACCTCACCCAATGAAACTGAGACGCCGGTGCCCCTAGGTCCGCTAGGAGGGAGCATCATTTGCCTTGTCCCCGGGATTCTAGCTTGGAGGTATGTCCCAGAACTCCAACAACAGTAAATGAAGGACACAAAACATGAACATTTTACACACCAACATCCATCAGACCCTGCCCTGACGCCTGTACCCATAGATCTGCTTGGAGGGAGTTTTTTACCTTGTCCCCCGGGACACTAGCTTGGAGGCTAGTCATGAGGAAATATCAAACAAAAACATATTTTCAAATACAACAGAATTATTAAAAAAAGGGACAGTTACAACACCCCCTCCCCCCCAATCACCTTGCACAGTCCAACTAGGCATCGCTTGGAGGGGACTACCCCCCACCACTCCTTGGGATCGGCTTACCGCAAGCATTCAGTTCGTCTTTGGGCTTACCGCAAGCATTCAGTTCATCTTTGACGGTCGTGGTGAGTTGATCTCGTGAATGTAGTGGTGCGAGGACTCCTTCCCCCCCGCCTCAGTGGAATTGGAAGCTGGTTGGATAAGTTGAATATTTTGTCTATTTAATAACCTGCTCTTATTTTGTCATATTTTTGCATTTATTTTGTGTCTCATTGAATATTTTGCATTTTTTTTATGTCATTGAGTATTTGGTCTATTTAATAACTTGCTCTGTGTTTTGTTGACTGATTTCATAGTCTGCATTTCTTTTGTATTTCATATTGTGTATTATATTTTGTATAATTATGGGATGTGTGATTTTTTTTAGTTTTAACAGTAATCTTTATAATCTAGCATGTAGTATTAAATCTTTTCTGATTTAGTATGGGTTAAGCTAAAAATATATGTTTTAGATGTAGGCTGTTGGTAAGTAAACCTGAAGATGGCAGGAGTTTGTTATACCTATCGAAACGTTGTGTTTGTTTCTCAAACACTCAAAGCATTGGAAATTTCCAAATATTATCTACATATCATGAACAATCCAATGCTAATAAAAATAACGTTCAAACAACAATATAGAAGTAGTTTCGAATTGCTCACATTTCATTACCGATCATAGTTTAAAAAGTAACAAAATTACTTTAAAATTTATATTAACATTTAGGTGCAGAATCATTATTATCCTTTGATTGAACTATTTTGGCATCCAGATTTTCAAATTTGATCTCATAATTCAGGATTTAATTCAGGTTAATTGTAGGGGTGTGCGAGTAGCTCAAAATTTGACTCAAGATTTTAAAAAATACGAAAAAATCAAGTTGAGTTTTGCCATATTTTAACAATTGGCCAAGTACATATGGAGCGTAATAGGGTAGATAAAAGAATAGCGTAAAACGCTATAATCAAGACAAAAGTCCCATTTGTATAATAGATTATAAAGATAAGCATTTTATGTAGGCAACTGTATTTAAAATATAATCATAATATCGTATTCGTAACCGGGTATGTTCTCGCATTATATTCAGATTCGTGATTCCAGTCTCGTTCGTACAACCATAGCGATAGTATTGTCGTTAATTATAAAGAAGACACGTCCAAATAAGCTGTTCCAAATAGCCATAACTAGTTATTCATACAAAACATGATAACTGATCATAAAGAATCAGTTTTTGAACTGTTTCAAAACTTCATTACATAAGTTTTACCAACATTTGTTATTAACAGTTGAATTTATTTCAGGTCCATCCTATAAAAGTTCATGACTAAAACTATTCTAAGACTGACAATTTCGGACGGATTTAATTAAATCACATTCAATCAGTAACATAAACTACGCATGGAACGTAAACTACTGAAATTGAAAAGCTATAATAATTTGAGATAGAATGCCTAAAACAGTTTCATTCCGGCACCGTGACTAACAAAATAATGATTAATGTAGCTATTACCAGTACATCGCAGACTTGACCAGTCCTAATATAAAATGTACTGCTAGCCGTGGATTCGATTTACTATCCATTTTGTTTTGAGTTTTTGTTGACGTTTACACTAGAGTGGAAATTACAGTTACTTTTACGATAACCTGTTACGTAATTCTATTATGTTCTGATAACGTGTTATAATATAAATAATAAATTTTTGTAAACTGTTACTCTCGACACTGAAGTTCCTCCATACAGTTATTCTGTTTCTGTTATGGCCTGACGTTACTTAACGGCTCGAAGCCTCGTTACGGCTGGTCTTGATAACGTTCCAAGTTACCAAAGGTCATGAAGTTGAAGCAGAGATCAAGTAAGTTTATTATGTTTGGTATGTGGTTGAAGTTGTGCCTTATGTTACGTTATGATGTTGATAATGAGTTACGATCATTGCGGTTTTGCTTGCCCATTACAGAGTTACCGCTCAAAGTGCATTTTGTTATCGATAATTTAACTGTAAACTGCAAGAGTCTTAAATTTCATTCATTGTTCAGTTACAGTTCTGCTTACTTTTCAGCGCGCTATATTTACTCTCCATTACCACCATGTGTTACAGTTATATGAAGCTCGTTATAACCTTAACATGCATCATGACTGGGAGTTACAAAAATAACAGGGTATTTTGTGTAACCTGTTAAATCTATAACAGGTTTCGTTAAATTACCTGTTATAGATAACGTTTTGTTCAATAACGCTCATCTCTTGACAACTCAACTTGCCACATGCAAGTACAAATAGTACGATGAAAACGAAAACAAGGCTAACCTTTATCAGTCTGCACGGCAGTTGTTATCGCTAGTTAGTATTGTATTGACAATTAATTATTTTGTTTCTGTTAGTGGACAAAACATTGTAGTCAATGGTGAAATTGAGGTTATCTGAAAAAAACATACTATTGTGTAATTACTGTTTTATGGATTTTTAGGTTTAAATTTCACAATTGAACAAAAGCACTTCACATTAATAGTTTTGTGAACTTTTGAAACTTGTTAACATTAATATACAAAGTACCGTGGGAAATAAAATGGATTTTCGTGACGAGACCAATCTCTTTCCACGTCTATTGCTGTATTCTTTACATATTAAGAAAATTAATTTAAATTTGTCAGTTAGATTTATTAAAGTTTATAGATCAGCCTTTGCAGTAGAGTTGGCGATAAGGCTATTATATACTGTTTTTAGCACCAGATTGCAAATTTTGTTTAATTTCAATATTTTAAATTTTTACTCTGAATTTATTTTAGGCCTATTTTTTATAAGTTATAGTAAATATTCCACATATTAATTTACAGTTTATTTAACGTATATCTTAATAATGTACTGTATATCTTGGATGATCAGTAAATAATATTTAATCACTGATACAATCATTTAATAGATTCTAAAACAATTTTTCAAACTTTATCAATTATTCAGCGAACTAAATAAATAGTGTTATAGTGTATTGCTTACTTCATTTTTGAAAATTAAGAGTTAAATACTCGACTTGAAAAAAAACTCGAACTCAAAATTATGTCTAAAAACTCGACTAGAATCCTAAAATCGCTACTTGCACACCCCTAGTTAATTGTAACCAAGTTATTACTTAATAAAATACCCACAGATCTATTTTTCGTGGTGTTTACATAATCTGTTTTTTTGTTGAGACACATATAGTTTATACACTTTCCAATCAAGGTGATCTTCAAGGTAAAGTATTAACAGCCTAAGTAAAGTACGTTAACAGCCTAAATTTCCACGGTACTTTGTTTATGTATGCGGCTTACATTCCAATTGTTGAAGCTCACAAGGACTTTAATCAAACTTAATCTAAATTATCAGACTACAATGTACCAGCTTTGATAGGCATACAATATAGTTAATAATATACTCTAGAGGGTCCTTATAGTTAATTTTCATTCCTCACGCAACATCTCTGATCAATATTGATAGCTGTGACTTTTAATCAGTAATTAAAAGTCACAACTATCAATGTTTATCAAACTATAATGAAATCAGCTGTTTTCGTCATCTTAGAAGTGGTTATTTTAAGTATTTAGGTATTACTATTGATAATCAATTAGGGAATCACATAAAACAATCTCACAAAAAGATTTACTCTATTTCAACAAAACTTTATAACTTATTAAATATTCTATGGTGATACAGGGTTGAGGTTTGGAGTTCAGCCTCCAAATCAGTTACATCTTGAATAAATAATCTACGAAGGACCAATGCACCAAGAAGATATTTTAGAGTATCAAAATAATTGTCATATTTTGTAACTTTTGATGTATCGTGATACTTTAAAAGCATCACTATAAACATTTTTTTTAAGTTTACACAGAGTTAGGGCTAAGAAACCCTCTCCAAGACTCAACCTGGGACCAACAGATAAACATAACTTTCAAACCACCATCAATGACTAGACAAGCAGGCTGCGGCAAGGACGGGATTGCTTTCCAGCCACCCTCAAAGGAATGGCCACGCTCCACATTGCAAGACATTGTTATCTTGCAATAAGACCACTGGTAACTAACTGTATTTCATGCTATATTAATTAGTTATGCATAAAAAAATTGTTAACTTGATCCATCAAACAAATCAAATTGATGGATAGAATTTTGATGCTTTTCATTGCATAGCAATCGAAACAAGAAATGTGACACACTTGATTTTATATTTAATGTAAAAATTGTCAGCAAAAGCTTTAAAACATCATCTCCTACCATCGACAATTAAATTAAAAAAACAGAATGCTAATGCACTTCTTTTCGTACCGACTCTGTGAGATTGTCATCTTCAGCACAGCGAGCCATATAGAAGGCCTTGATACCTGCCGGAAACCTGCAGAGCATTATAGGTTGGTTGATGGCATCTGTCATCTTCCTCTCAGGCATCTCTGGAATGTCCTATATCAAAATTTACATTGTAATTTTTAACAATAATAATAATTTCCACTGCTGATACTATCACATGTAAGAAAATATTTCACAACCTTTTAACATTTAAGCTACACTTGCACACACAACATTTAAGCTTCTGAGTGCATAATGTAAAAGAGTAATAGGATTTCAGTTTTTGGAGAGTCAAAATTATGATATATTCATGCCAAGTGTCTTTTTGCACTTTTCAGTTAACATTATCTAACTTTATTGAGAAAATTTTTACCTTAAATGAATTTTGTTCTTCAGCTCAAAATATCGTCTTTCACAATAAAAATATTCTGCCCTTTATAAAAAAAAAAAAACAACACATTTAAATTTTACTTTTTTATTTATTTAGTTTTTAGCTTAGAGTTAATAAAACATACATTACTTAAATTTGTGTTTTATTGACAATAGAACGTAACATATAACTTTGTTAGATCTTGGAAAATTTTAAGTAATTTGATAAAATATGTTTAACTTACAAGAATAAATAGTGGCACACCTACATTTGAGGTAATTTGTCAAAGTTAATTCTAAAGTCACTCTGTGTTTCATAAATTATATACTAACAATTATTGTATAAAAAAAATCTCACTTAATATATTAAACACATAACATCCAAAAAATAGTTCACAATATTTCCATTACATATAGGGGATGGTTTCAATTGCTTACTTTGCACTTGTTAAGGTTAAAGCAAACTACCTACTAAATAACACTATAAGAAACAATAAAACCAAACATCAAGTTAACCAGAATGCATCTACATTGTAGCTATAAATTCAAATCCACAAATCTTTTTTTACAAAGATATCTGTTAAAAGAGTAGATTTGTTTATCTTGGGACCTGATTTGCAAGTTTTTAACAAACATTCAATGTAAGTTAACAATATAGTAGACGCTCTCTTAAACGGCCACTACAGGACCGAACCCCCGGCCAGATAGCTGGTTGGCCGGTTTATCCAAAGTACGTGGAAATTACAGTAAAGTAACTACTTGGTTTCCGCGAAGGTTACGTCATGGATAGTTACTGTGATAATAAGCTTGTAAAACTGCGGATAGTGGTACATTACTGGTATCTTACTTGTTATCCGGTATCCAACGAAAGTTTGGAGGCTACATTCTTACAGTTACAGTAATGTAATTAAAAAATGTTAGGACTAATATTGTAGTTATTTTAAGTGTGTATTACTATTTTGTATTGTGTTCTACTGTGCCGTTTGCACATTACGATCGTCTCCCTCAGACAGTTCAGTCTTCCTCTCTGTGTTCCATTTAGTTTTAGTGTCCTTGTGTTCATTTTCTGTATTCCGTGAATTTGTTTTCTGTGTTCTTTGGCGTAGACGGCAAGCTCACCATTCTAGCTTTGCTCGATGGGTCCAGCAATGTTTTGATAGTACGAGGGTGGGTTGCCTTACTGTACTATGTATTTTAAAATTTTAAGGACATTGTACAGTAACCATTTCACAGTATTATACAGGTAATACAGTAATGTGAATAAATAGTACATTATGTCCAATATACAATACTGTACAATGCATAAGCCACCCTACTCACCTGACTATACTGAAGTAAACATACCCAAAATAGCCGAGAATCAGTGACTCATCATTTGTAATTAGCAAACGGTAGATCCGGTATTCATGTTCAAAAGCATAAACCAGATCTAGATTTCATTGAGGGTGTATGATGCATTAAAAAATCAACGGAATTTGAGTAGTCAAAATATTGATGTATAAGAAGTATCAAGGTGCATTGATAATACCATAATGCATCAGCAATATCAATGTCTCAGAACTATTTATTGGTGCACCTTTTAGGATGAGTACTTTGATGTGTAAAATAACAAATTTTACTAGTAAATAGTTGTTAAATGATTATTACTTGAGTTTGTTTTCATTCCGAGTGATCAGGACAATCAGACTTACAAACACAGAGTTTGACTGTGGGATACATATCATACTGATAAGAGTCCATCAAGTAATGCGTATTTACGTGAAAGACATATCACGAATCAGTGGGACATTCTCATATAGTCAGTCCAACTATTTCAGTTTGTTGACAATTATTTTTGGACCCATATTGATACAAAAATAATAAGAATTATTTTGTGTTTACTTGGAATAACTAAATAATTAAAGATGTGTGAGCCTGCTATTATTGTATAAACATCTATTGTGTTTTTATTTACAAACTCTGCTGAATCCCTCCCTCTCACTTCCTTTGTGATATAGAGCAACTGGTATCTACAGTATATTCTTTTTGCAAAACTTACCTCATAAAGAACAATCTTATCTTATGTTTGTTTATAAATTCATTCATGTGTTGCATTTCTAACAAGTCACATTAGGATTCGATTCTCAGTTCCATTTGACTGTCGGCAATGTGTTCTAACCTAACAATTTATTTAGGTTAGTGTTCTTCAATGATAATGTACATAAAGTACAGAGTGTCTATAAAAGAACTCCGGGGTTTTGAAGTATAATATTTTAATGAAGGAAAAAAGGAATATAAATGTTTTATACATTATTAGAAAGGTAGTAATGTCAAGTTTTTTTTACATATTAATACAGTTCAATATGAGCCCCGTTAGTGGCACGGCACACATCATAACGATATTCAATCTCTTCCCATGTCCGGCCAGCATGTCTGGGGGCACGGTTGCCACACAATTGATTATTCGTTCCCTGAGATGGCCAACATCTCGGATTTTCTCTCCATACACAAGGTTCTTAATATGCCCCCAGAAGAAAAAGTCCAACGGAGTCATGTCAGGGCTCCTGGAATAGGCCATGGAATAGGTCCTTCCCTTCCAATCCATGTGTTGCCGAGTCGAGCGTCAAGTGCCTCACGCACACGCATACTGAAGTGTGGCGGTGCCCCATCTTGTTGGAAGTGGACTAAACCCTTCTCCGCCTCAATATCATCTAACTGAGGAAAAACATATTCCTCCAACATGTCACAATAGACATCACCATTGATAGTTCTTTCAACAAAAATGAAAGGACCTATGACTCTATCATGCATAAGACCACACCAAACATTCACTTTAGGCGTGTCACGTTCATACTGAATAAACTCATGGGGCGGCTCTGAACCCCAAATTCTACAATTATGCCTGTTTACAGTCCCGTTCACATGAAAAGTAGCTTCATCAGTGAAAATAACAGTTTTTAAGAAATTATTATTTTCTTCAATTTTGTCCAGCATAGAAACAGCAAAGTCAAATCTCTTAATCTTGTCTGCTGGTTTAATGTGGTGTAACAGTTGAATCTTGTAATCAGTTAAACGAAGTCTTTTATGAACTACCTTATGAACCGTTGATCTCGGTAATCCCAACTCCAGACTGCGCCTTGTTATCGATTTCTTAGGGCTTCGAAGGCATGAAGTGCGGATTCTGTCCACATTCACTTGTGACACACGCGGCCTACCCAGTGACTTTTGTTTTAAAACACTTCCGGTTTCCTTGAAAGCACTTAACCATTGACGAATTGTTTTGTCCGTAGGCGGATCAACACCGTAATTACGTCGAAAGTTTCTTTGTACCGTAACAACAGAATTAGTTTCTATAAGCCAAATAACGCACTGAGCCTTTTGTTGCGGCGTCGCCATAGCGCGGCAGTCCAGGCGGCACTGAGTCACTCTCTGCCGAGACGTTGTTTCAAGGTCAAAGCTACGCAGAGCTGCCAACTGTTGAAGAAAACATTCCCTATTGGTATGAGTAAAACTTGATAAGCTAATCGTTTCGAACAAATTATAAACATTTTTTTATCTTCTATAGTTATTAATATATGAATTTTTAAAACCCCGGAGTTCTTTTGTAGACACCTTGTACTTTTGTCTAAAATACATCCAATTCATTTGTATGTAAAAACTTTAAATGTTAGTTTATAAATTATTAAAAACAAATCTATTAATGTCCATTTTCAAACTTTATTTGGAAATATTTTAAATTAAAATTAATATACAAACTGTCAAGGTATTCAATAAATTACATTTTATTGGATATGTTGACACTTTTACTAAGTTTAATATATTGGCTTAACAATAATATATTTAAATACTTAAATAAAAAATATGGTTCTTATACAACAAAAATCCATACACAATATAATTTTACATTTATCAGTCCAGATCATCTTCAGTTATAAAATAAGCAATAATGGCTGTGTTTTCAAACAATAATAGTTCTTCTTTTTACCTCTGACAATTATTTTTTTATCTAATTGTAACATATTACATTTGAACCTTTTTCAACAGTTATTCTTCCTTTAAGGCTACTGGTATTTAAATTTAATGAAATTAATGCTGTGGCATTAACTTCTTACCACTAGATTTTCCTCCTTTTCAATTAATTTTAAAAGCATGCTTAGTGTTAAATAAATTTATTAAGATCTGCACTTCCATTTTAAAATAATTGTGATTTATTGTGCTTTACTGCATTTTGTCAATTCCTTCATCTTACAATGCCTATATTCTTTTAAATTGACCTTATTACTTTTAAATACATTTTATTCTTAATATTCATGTTTCATACATATAACCTTGATTTGTTAACATTTTTTTGATCAATAACTTTATGTTTTAATCATCTGTCATTGTACTAGCTTGGTAGCTGTAACAAATGTATTATTGTTACTCTACTGCTACAAAAATTTAAAACAAAAACCATGAGTCCTGTATGTGGGCTTCGAATTGATTTGTATCAAATTGATGCATCAATAATAAACAAAAATTGCTGCATCACACACATCTAGATTAAATAGAAATACACAATTGTCACAGATAACTAACTCTACCCAGATAGCTTATCCCCAAGCTTAAGAGTATTAACAAATTTTTTAGAGTGTGTGAACTTTTAGCATGTCGAGCGGCTGTGAACTGTGTATGGTGTTGCCAGATTAAACTCAGTCAACACATACACATCTCTCATTCAGTTCACCTAGTTAGAAGAGAGGGAGGCAGTTCAATTAAACAACGTCACATTCTAAAATCACGGTCATGTAGTGTGTGTGCCTATAAACTCCTTAAACAGCCTGTGCGCTTTTCCCATATACTGTGAGCTATCTGGGTAAAGTTAGTTATCTGTGAAAATGTCTTACACTATATTTATAAGTTCGTCATCACTCATGTTTTAGCATTTTGAATAAAAAAAAAAAAAAAATGTAAAAGTGTACATACCTCTCCAAACTCATAAAATGAACCGTCCTCTTTGGTGATGTTATGTTCTTTCAGATACTTGATGGCATCAGCATAATTCATCCGCAAGAATGGCTTCTTCGGTGCTTTGAACTCCTGTCAACATCTTTAACTGAGATATAATTCAAGAGAATTCCATTCTTACATTGGTTAGTATTAATTTCTTAGTCTATTATTATGACACGTATTGAGATGAGAAAGTAAAATCTTTTATATTTGAAGGTTGTGATCGATTAGCAATATACAAGTAGTTTTTTAATTAGCATATTATATGTTGATAGAAATACAAGCGAAGATCACAAAATACAAATTTATTGCAATATAAGTACAAAATGTACAAATACCGGTGATCAATTCCGGTTTACCTCCCACAGACCAGTGATTCTTAAAAGAATATTCAAGCAAATATTAACTAAGAATCAGTGGTATAATGTAGATAGTCAGACATAGTCTTTGTTACAAACTAAACACGCTTTTTCTTGGAAAGTTTTATTAATTAATATACCAATGACAAATAAATATTTGGGAATAGCCAACCGAGTTCTTCCAACATATATCTGCTTCTCATAGGGATCATCAAAATAGTAAATTTTGGTAGTCAATGGACTATCTTCATTACATTTTTGTTTATTCAAAGAGAAAGCTGTTCATACTTTTGTTTACATGTTTATTGTGTCTTTGCCATGGATTTACGTGTTTAAAACACTGTTCAGGATGCTAGCTGCATAACTCTTTTATAACTAGGTTCGAAAATCCAAAATGTTATAACATAATGCTAAAAATGGCGATTATTTTAATAGAGCTTTGAAATGAAATTAAATGCAAAATGTCTTTATTGGTCTTAAAAAATTACACAAATGTTTTGAGATACTTAACAACAAACTTTCAAATTCTCTTTAAAATTTCCATCTTTAAAAATATCTAAAATTTATTTTAGCAATATTAAATTAACTGATACAAAATACTATAAACAATCAATTACTTACCTTTTTTAATTAATGAGTATTGGCAAAAAATACACTATTTATGTAAAGAAAAAAAAACTGTTTCAAAAAGAAATCTGATAAAAATATCCTCTAACTTTACAAAAACTTTAAATTAGTTTACATACACAAAATGTAGGTATTTTTATAACTTGTGGCAGAAAATAAATCATTCCATTTGCAGTTGTTACAAATTATGCTTTTAGGACCATGCCATGATTTGATTTGTTACCATTGTTTACCTTTTATTGATACTGCACATACAAATAAATGGATTGCAGGATAAAACAACTTTTGCTATTGGACAACACGATTTTGTCAAAATTAAGGTATATCTTTAATGGCCTGCTGAAATAATCATTGAAAATAGTTAAAGAAATACAGGGACAGACCTTTGAACCACCAAAACACATAATCATATGGTATTGGACACTGTGGCGATATTGGCTACATGTATGGTTGGGCAGTATAACAAAATTCTGAGTCAAGCTATCTCAATAAAAAAAATCTATGCTTAATGACAACCAACTAAAATTGAGAGGAAGAGTCTTTCAAATTTGAACTAAAAAATTGACCATTCCACAATCATGGAGAAAGAGATTAACAATCATGGGGAAAGAGAGTCTGTCAAACTCTTGACTAAAAAACTGACCTTTTAATTGGCAGGGAATCAGCCAAGCTTAGACAAAATAACTGATTATCAATGCTCCCAACTCAAAAATAATATTTTTTTAATATAAGAAGTCTGTTCAAAAAGAATCTGACCTTGACGTCTGGCATGAAAATGAGCTACTTGTTGGCAACAGCAATCTGGTCCCTTTCAAAGTACTCCCTTCCACAAGCTACTATCTTACGCCAACGCTCCTCCTACTTCCGGAAACACTTCTTAAATTTGTTTTTTGGAATGGCTAACAGGTTCTTTGTCACATTTTGTTTTATTTCTTCAACATTCAAACCTTTTTCCTTTCAAAGGAATTTTTAACTTCGGAAATAGCCATGTGTCATAAGAGCTGTCAGCGCTGTAGGGAGGCTGTCGTAGTTGTTTAATGTCGTGTTTGAGCAAAAAAATGCTGAATCAAATTCGAGGAATGAGCTGGAGCTTTTACCGAATATGAACCTAAACATGGTTCATTTTCAAATCTTTGAGTAAAATGTTACAAACTGAATATTTTGATACTCCTAAATCTTTTTCTAGCTCATTGCAAAATGCTGATGCATTGCTCAACATGTTTAATCACAGTGAAATGCGACGTGCACACATGGCAGAACTGTACGGAACTGAGCGCTGTGACTCACTGACCACCCGAAGCGGGTTCAATGAATGATTAGGCGAAGGAGTAGGGTCCCCCTCCACTCCAATAACTGGTTTGAGCCGGATGGTCGTGTCACGGCCGACTACTGATCGGCGGTCAAATACTTTTTGGACAAACCTCATACACTCAAAAAGCTACAGTAAGTGGTAATCCAAAACACTCCACGAAAAAAAAAAACCACAACCCCACTTTTCAGACATGTACCATTTTCCCCTGAAAAAAAGAAACCAGAGACACATAACAAATTTTCTTGAACACAGATATAAAAAAAAAATTAAAAATTTAACCTATCTTATACTATGATACACCAAAAAATTAACTGGCCCACTTCTTGGAAGGATTAATGCCCGGATCTTGTAATATTAACAGAACATAGTTGGCAAAAAAAGTACAACTCATGAGTCTGGACGGGTATTCTCTGGTCTGATGTTTCACAAGGAAAACCTACAAAAAGAGGGTGTACTGGAATACACCAAAAGGGAACTAAAAAGTAAAATTAGAGATTTTACTTGACTACGAATGTGAGTATACCATGGTCGGGAATGGTAGTGACCCACGGCTCACCGATACAATCACGTGGTGATGACCAACCCACCCCTTCCATACACATGCGGTGGTGAAGAAACCCACCAGTCACACACACGGCGGTATTATACAAACAATGGTGATAACCCACCCATGCACAGTGGTGCACCACTACCAACAGCAAAATTTGAATTTTAATTTAAACCAGTAGCATGTGCCGATATAAAAATGCCATGAACTCTCCTAAGCCAAAAATCTCTTAAGGCATAGGACAAAATATCATCAAAACTAACCAAACCATGTAAAGTAGAATTAGTTTACCCTTGACAGACATTACAAATAAATAACTCCACAAGGAATTTTTTAAGACCAATTGAAAACTGCAAAAGTGTAATCGAAATAAAAAACCGCTACACCACTAACAAAGGTAGCTCTACAAGCCAATTTCCCTCATCTCGACATTCTTAAAAATAGTAGAGAAAGTCGTTCTTAAAAGACATCTTCTCCTAGAGCAAAATAATCTACTCACAAGTCAACAACATAAGCTTCTGAAAGGAAGGTTGATCGCCACTTCTCTAATATAATTCACAGAACATATAAATGATGACTAGAAGAAAGAAACACAGTGAAAAGTTTATTACTTGACTTGAGCGAAGCACAGCTTCATAATTTAAAGTTTCTCAGCTTGATCCTAATCAGTAAAAGCAAATCATGAAAGGGATCAGCTGATAGCCACAGGCTGTTTATTTGTCATTGGGCTCTTAATTAATGTCCATTTCTAAGGAATAGTCTGTCTTAGTTTGTAACAACATTTGGGCATCTACACCAAATTGAAATCCATATTTTGACAGTCAGCATCTTAAGAATAAATACTTAGACTTCTCACCAAGTTGTGAGCCCTGATTGACTGGGACAACAGAAAAATGGCTTCATAACTACCTACATGATAGGAAACAGCTTAGTGAGATACAAAATACTAATAGCAACAGTCTACAAAAATAAAATCAAAACCATCAATATACATGGAGGAGTTTCAAAAGGCTTTATCCTGGACACCATACTATATATTTAAAAAAAAAACAATTCAATTATTTTTTGTTTTTATACCTTCATTTTGAAATTTAATGTAAATTGTAAATTTACATTTTTATTGATTGTGTGTTTAACATATGTTCAGTCGAATATTTATTATGTTTTCAAGTTTGGATGCTGAAAATTAATACTCTAGTAATGCTTGTACCAAGCTATGGAAACAATTTATAGTATTTAAAAATGGTTATATTTTAAGATACGGTAGTTAAATTTTCTTGGCTATAAACAATTATTACAACTAAGTAATATACTTTGTGGGTTTCAAAATTTACATTTTTTTAACATTTGTAATAGCCAATTTACTCATAGTAAAAATTATAGTTTTGTACAAGTATTGTAATTATACAAATAGTACATTATCTGTGAAAGATAACTCTGCAAATTTTTCCTTTGTTATTATAAACAAACACAACACAACTTTGCAGCATTTCATACACTGAAGACATTCATAAGAAGAATGATAGGAGTTTCACGAAAGCAGACCAAAGGCAGACACAATTGCCGGGAAAATGAAGACGCAGTGCAGTTAGGTGTGCTCAGACGCTCTGACTAGGATGACTCACTGTCGGCCGTCATCTTTTGGTGGTGAACACCGCTATTCTGTGCTCGCTGAGTCAAGCTAAACCTTTGCTACCAAAAATAAAAACAACAGTATCATGGGATGAACTAGGTATAGAATGAAAAAGCAGCATCAAAGATCTTGGAATAATTACAGATTCTACCCTGTACTGGAGAGCTCAAATAGATTATCTAGGAAAAAAACCCTTCATGCACTCATGTTATAGGGAGAAAAAAGCAAATAAGCAGCAAAACTGTATACGTTACCTAATTAAAACACTAATGACGTATGGTACCTTGAGAGGCAAAAGTAATGCACAACGAGAGAGAATCCTAATAGAACAGAAAAGGCAATGTTAGTAAAAAGATGTCTAACAGATACAAGGTTTGGCTAGAAAGAAACCAGATTAGTATTATCGTAGCCACAGAATGAATGCAATAAGGATGAATATTGTACAGCTGGTCACATGACTCCCTATCCACCCGCTGCTTAAGTTTTGTCTCTCTACCGCACTCATTCTGCCTGTAGTGACCTCAGTTATAAGCATATAATCTCTGCGTCAGAAAAATGTTGCGTGTTCAGAAAGAACAGCGTGTAAACATTAAATTTCTTTACAAACTTAGAAAATCTGCTATGAAACATTTTTAATGTTACAACAAGTGCTTTAATGTCAAATACTCTGCTTCTAGACGGCAAAAGAAGCACGATTGACAAAATCAAAATTCAAGTCCTGATGATGGTGTTTTTTGATATCAAAGGCATTGTGCACATTGATTGGGTACCAGAGGGGCAAACAGTCAACCAAAATTACTACATTAGCATCCTGACTACCCTACGTGAGCGAGTACGGAGAAAGCGGAATGATTTGAGGAAAAACAAGTCATGGATCCTCCACTAGGACAATGCCCCGGCTCACAACACTTTGTCAGTGAAGATATTTTTGACAAACCACAACATCCACCATACTCACCTGACTTGACCCCTGAAACTTTTTTTGTCTCCTTAAGTCAGCATCGAAAGGAACCAGATTTGAGACTGTTGCAGCAGTAAAAGAAAAAGCGACAGAAGTCATGAACAGGCTTACAGAAAATGATCTCCAGCAGTGCTACACCCAGTAGAAAACTCGCATGGAGCGGTATAGAGAACGAGGAGGGGAGAACATTAAAGAAGATAACATCAAATTGTAAATATTTGTAAGTACATTTTATTTTCAGTCTCAGTCTGGTTTTTTCTAGCCACATCTCATATTGGCCCAAGAGAAAGCTACCGAGATTCAATAGTTTTTCAAACTTTCAATAGTTTCAAGATTACTGTGCAATAGGAAGAAACCTACTTCAACCACCTCCCAGAGGATCTCTCAATAAAAAAAAAAAAAAAAAAAAAAAAAAAAAAAAAAAAAAAAAAAAAAAAGACATTCAAAAGAACAAAATCTATGGCTACAAGATAATTATTACTGCACCAAAAAAGATTTTCTTGATAATGAAACTTGTCAAGCATGGACTATCAACCCTTATGAATAGGCCTAATGTACTACTCTCAAAGAATATGTAATTAAAGATTATTGTTTATTGTCTATAGTCATACAAATTACTTGTTAATCTGAACATTTCTTATATTAAGAATGAAAAAAACCTCATGTATTCAAAATTAAAAATCCCCTACCATCCATTCCTAGTACTTGACATGTTAATTTATTATATCACCTTAACTTGTAGTGTTTGCCATAAAATATACTGACCGGGTTTAATTGATAGACAATCTCTCCATATTCTGAATCAAGGACTCTTTGCACAACGTCACATACGAGATCTTCCAATCGGTCTAATAAGTCATTGAATGAGATGAAAGGACATTCCGCTTCAACATGAGTGTATCTGTATAACATCTATGCTTAGTGATACAAAAATAGCGACCATTATAAATTACATCAATACAAATTAAACATGTTATTAAATATCATATATGAAATAGCAAACTTATTACAGTTCTCCCTTAAGAGCCTTAAAGGATTTGTTAAATATAAAATTATAACTTACATTAAAATAGTATATTTATTTATCTTTTTAATACGATATCTTATTCATAAAGACTTGATTGACTTTTGAACAAGAAGAAAACAAAATTATGAATCTTTCTTTAATTTTCCTTCAAGTCTCTTTTCCCAGACATTGAATTCTTTACTAAAAAAGCTGTTATTTTAGTAACTAAAACATTTAGATCATGTCACATTGTTGGTCTTGTGAATGCCAATAAGGTTACAAAACATAATTATTAGAGAAAATGAGTTGATTCTTCAATTGGATACCACAACTCTTTACTAATAATAATTTCAATATTATTAGATGTATAAGATTTAAAAAAAATATTCTTTTTTAAATTTAGTTAAAATTATTAATATGATTAATAAGTATTTTGGTCAAATCCGTATTACTAAAAGTTCCATGGAGAAATACTTAAAAAAAAAAAAATAGTTTTAACTTATTTTAAATTTTTATTTCATGATTAATACATTTAATTTATGTTTGATGTTTACGATTGATGTAAATGTTATTTATTACTACTAAACACTTTTTAATCTAGTGGTAACCAAATACTTATATTTGTTAAAGCAACACTAGAAATTATAGTTGTTAAGATATAAAAGTTATGTTAGACAATTTAAATAAGTTTAGGTAATTACTAATGTTCTCAATCTAAAACAGGATTTATTTATGAAATATGAATTTATATTTGTATTATTATAAAAAAAATGCTGTCCACAAACAAGTTTTTGTACATTAAACAGCTACTAACACACTTATTTTATATCTTAATATTATGATTAAGCCTAGAATATTCGTCCATAATTTGTTGTTGGTATTTACATTACGGACAGTGTATACAAGGTTAGTAGAGTATAAGGTTGTCGCATCTGGCCATTTTCGTGGTTTAGCTAGCCGAGTGCTGAAGTCAGCCCTGACCCACTGACTAGAGCATCTTGCCGCCTGCTTGCTGCTGTTATTTCTGCGTTCTTAAACTTTTTTCATGTTGTATTAACTATTTTTTCATTGGCTAGTAAAACTATTACACCTCATAAAAAAGTGGTCCAGCCAAAAATTTACAACTATAAATAAATTGAATAGATACTGAAAATTAGTTACATTATCATTCTACACACTAAAACAGCTGCTATAAAAGATAAAAACAACTTTTAACTTGAAAGTTATATAGACTGATATGCTTTACAAAACTATGACTTTGGAATACAAATTTGTCCAGTGTGAAGAATTATAACGGGAAAAAAATGTGATTGACTCCAATGTGTCGAAATGCAAAGTTTAGACTTTTAAGCCCAACTGTAAAAAAATTATGATTCACACAAGATTCCTAGTGATTCATCAATTACTTTGGTTAGTTACATGACGTTTTTCTGCTGGTCAAACTTAGCCAAAAAAGTTGAAAATTACACACACAAAAATGTCCTCACAGTTCGAAAATGTTATGTTACGATTTTGTAATGAATTTAAAGTAGTCTTCATATAAACAATTATATAAACAATAGCTTGCAACCCTGATGTAATATCTTGGTATCATTAAAATCTCTTGTTTCTTCCCATAAAAAACTTTATGGAAATATGTGTACCTTAAAATTTGTTGCAGGCACTAAATGGTTGTTGGAACGAAACCCCATTTTGTATAGCCTATGTTATTCTCATAAGAAAATTTATATTTTGAACCCTTAAAAACAACATATATTTATTAAAAACTTGAATGTTAGACTTTACCTGGGGGTTGCACTATCAGCTCTACTTAAATTGCAAATTTCAAGTTTCTAGCACCTGTAGAATTATCTTAGAATTAGTATACCTTATCGCCGAGTCAGAGGATTACGTCATATCGTGCCAGACAATGAAATTTTGCATTTCGACACATTGGAGTCAATCAAGTTTTCAGGCTAGAGGTTATCCCTTATACTCTATTAACCTTGGAATGTGTAGTCTTAGAGGTTCACTTGTTGTAAGTAACAACTAGAATGAGCTCTATAAAGTCTACTCCTGCAGTGCAATAGAATACATCTTACTCAGCCAGATGTCTACGTGTTCGGCTCTGCTCAGCCCTGTAGCTTTGTGCAATACAGAAAACATCTCCCATTGCAGGAATACATGTTTCCAGGTACAACTGCGAGCTCTGAGTCAGGAAAGCCTCCTCACTGGAATACATTTTATAATAAAATATAACAACAAAAAAAGTAATTATTCATATACTAATAAATAGGCCTATAGCTTCCAGTAACGACCACGTCAAGGTGTTATCTACGATATTTACATCACCAAACATTTCGCCCATGCTGTGATATGGCATCCTTACCGGAAGCTTAATTTATTAATATGACACCAGCTGCTTAAGCCTTCGAAATAAAATTATTCATATACTTCATGTTGTTGGCAAAGTTTACTACAATTCATTACCATAATTCATAGATTGTTAAATTGTTTCATATCTATATGAAACTATTTTGATCCATACATTAACCCTTAAAACGCTGAGTAATTTTCTGTAATTTTTCAATTAACGCTTAATTTTCTTGAATATACATAATTTTAGTTTTTGTAAAGTTATATTTTTTTTAAATCTAAACCAGGATAGTACAATGTAAAATAAAATAATAATAACGATATTGTATTTTTTATTCATTTTTTATTCATTACAAAGTTTTATCAAAACTGTAAAAACGAAATATTATTGCATGCAATTAAAAAAATTTTATACTTGCAAAAATAAATTTTTCAATTGAAATATGATTTTAGAATGACAATTTCTTCCTTAGAAAGTAGCAGCTGTGTGAAAAACTTCAAAACTATAAATATTATAGCCTTTATAAAAATATATACAATATAACTCAATAAGACAACAGATTATACAAAGTTTATTATTTTGAATTTACTCTATATTTTTCATTGTGAAGTCTAGTTTTATTTTTGTTGTAAATAGTGTTTATTTTGTGTACATAATCTGTTTGTTTACACACCGGAGGTTAGTACAATGCACGAGACAGACAACAAATAACTGCAGACTGACTGAGCGCCAGCCGGTCGCTGCGTCATGTGACTAGCAGATGCGTATATATTCGCTGCGAGCGCTAGCGGTTACCTCGACAGAGGCAATAATGAATGAAAACTTCATATTATTTACATTCGTTGCCTAGTAACCAGTCCAAAGGTCTCGAAAATGAATAATAACCTGAAAATAGTCTTGACCTTGAATCTTAGAACTCGCTACGTTGTATTAGGCCTGTTCTAGGATTATTGTTATCAGCTCGCGAAATATTACGTATAACGCGTTACGGGCAATTGTAAACATGCGTATATATACGGATGCCGCGTTTTAAGGGTTAAAATCACCTTATCATACATTTTTCAAGATAGATTTCTTTACTGAAGAATTATTCAAATTAAAATAACTAAACAATTCTCAGAATTTACAATAAAATATTTTATTTGCTTTAGAAATATTACCTATTATATGTAGGGGGAATGCACAGCTTGTGGAATTCGCCCCACAGAAAACAGGCAGGGTATACTCTCTAAAACCCTAACGGCCTGCAGTGATCCAGACCAACAACCCTCTCGGATAACTTCATGTCTGGCTCTGTATTTTCACGGCTTTTATCTATAGTTGTGTTACTATTGTCCTCAATGCACCCACAACATTGCTACAGATGCAAAGACTAAACTAAAAGAAATCAATAACAATAATAATAAAGCAGGTGTAGACCTGCTCAGCCTACTAGATATGAAGTGTGCTGTCTATACCTCCAGTAGCAGGACACGGCGTTGGCCTCTCGCTATATTTTTTTCAAATGATTGATATAAGCACTGTAAATAACTCCATTACCTACAGCACATTCAATCAAAAACCACTTTCCACCAGGTTTTATTTTGTACATGATCTGGCAATGAAGCTAATAAAACCTCAACTACTAGTAGTTCTGAACTTTTTTAAAAAAACCTCAAGAAGAGAATTTAGAACTTGATGACAAACATCCAAAGAGAAAACCCTGTTCGAAGTGTTTGTCAGCATAATGACGAAAGACTGCCTATAAATGTGTAGTTTGCTCTGATCCCATCTGCCTTGAATGCAGCAAAAAGATTTGCTTGGCATGTAAGCAAGAAATCACTAAAACAACAATTTATAGACCATGCAATTGTTCACATTTTGTGTATATTAACACGTTCGCTGCTGATGGTGCGGATCCGCACCCTGCTGCCTGTTCTGAGCATGCGCTTGGTGCGGATCCGCACCATATTGGATGACTCATGTTATTTGTTTAGTGTGCGCCCGGCGCCGAGCACTGGCCACAGACAGAGGATTCATTGTGAGCTTGCTTAAATCATTCAGTT
Organism: Stictocephala bisonia; assembly: GCA_035578905.1. Taxonomy (NCBI): domain Eukaryota; kingdom Metazoa; phylum Arthropoda; class Insecta; order Hemiptera; family Membracidae; genus Stictocephala; species Stictocephala bisonia. The sequence continues at coordinate 94,910 of JAQJVL010001907.1, read as the reverse complement.
GAACAAATTTTTACCGTTCGTTCGTAGCTAGCGATTTAATTTTTCGTACAGTTATGATACGAAGTTGGTGCGGATCCGCACTCCGCACCAAGCGCATGCTCAGAACAGGCAGCAGCACCATCAGCAGCGAACGTGTTAAATACTTTTCCATGCATCTTCTGTTTTTTTCCAGTACACAATCACAACAAATTCTGTTAGGAATGTTTTATATAATGGTATCCTTGGCCGGGTGTTTCTGTTAAGTTCTTCAAAGTCGAGATACACAGTACAAACATGTGTGCTGTCTTTCTCTCTCGTTCTCAGCTGATTTATAATTTTAGAAACAACCCAGAATAACAAAACAATATTTATAACTCCATAAATTAACAAAAAATTAAAATACAATAATTTTTTAAAAGGCTTTAAGCTTAAAATAAAATTTTAACTAATGTTATATTCAAATTAATCTTCTTCACTTAACATAGCTGCTATTATGTGTGCTATTTTAGCAACAATTAATTAGGACATAATTGCAATATTGCAACTATTTTTAAACAAGGTATGTAATATAGAAAAATAGTCCGCTAAACACAATAAATCTTACATGTAAAGTTGTAATACTGGGTGTTTCTTAATTCATGTTAAAAACTTCAGTATATTGTTTCTTAGGTTAGAAGAAATTTAAAACTAAGTATAATTTGGAGTCATCTCTTTGTTCAATGTCTATCCTGAGTTATTACAGTAAAAATGCATACAATTTAATTGACTTAACCGAATCCAAAACAATAAAATATCCTGCCTAGTGGGTTCTTATTTGTAAATTAAACTTTAAAGTTTAAATATCTAAAAAAAAAAAAACAAAAATATTAAAATTAGCAAGGATTCAGTAAATTTAAATTAGCAAATTTAATTACAAAACCAAAAAATATGCTTCGATGTTTGAAATCAAATCACAAGTGACTGAAGTGTTATGTTTTATTGTTCACCCTTGCATTGAAACAAATGGATGCTTTAGTTTGAGTAAGGATATATCCTTCTTTACTGTAAAAAATTATCAAATAAGGCCCTTAAAATTCCCATTAGAACTATTCAGTGTTTTTTGTTAATGTAGGCCATAATCAGAATATAAAGTGATATTGTTTAACAACTGAATATTTACTAAACAGCCGTAACAAATTTGCCATTTATCACATGTTTTTGCATAATGCATGATTGTCACATTTCATTTCTTTGTCCACACCTGTCTTGCTACCTGCTCATGTGAATATGTGACTTTGTATGCGAGTAAACTATTTATGATCACATATTTTCTTATTGTTCATAATACCTTATGCATTTTTATCACTTATTGTTTATGTATTGCTATAGATTGCAAGATACAATGTGCTCTTGACAAAACTGCGTGTAAGAGCTTCACTCAAACGCCACTTAATGAGTTTAAGCATTGATTTACTATATAAAGAGATACTCCATCCATATGGGAGAGCTGTGGTGAGGCCCCAAAACTGTTTTGAGGCCCCACGCTGCACTGCGCATAGCCATATTTCCACTCTCTCTCTCGCACGCTCTTCTGTCTCTCTCTCACTTCCCTCCTCTCAACCCACTCCCCCATTCTCCAGTCAGACCGTCCTTTCCCTCTACAGGTTTCACAAGCAACGCCGCTCCGCCACGATAATTGTTTGTTTCCTTTACTTCATTCTGACAACTTTTATCTGGGTTCTTGTTTTATGTTGTTAGCATCTCTTTAGAATAATATTAATACTGAGTCGATACTATCTTAATAAAAATCTACGTGACACAAACCGAATTAAGTAAGTTTATATAATTAATTAAATAAAGTAAAACATCGTATTTATTTGTAAACAAGCACACATAAATAAGGCAAAACCACCTTATTAATCGGCAATGCTGGTGATAATTCCTGCTAATTTAGGTTTTTCAAGTTCTGTGGCCCATCTGGAACAATCTTTATTTAATGCATTTTAATTATTCATTAGGGGATTAAATCGACTGTTTTACATCAATTATTAAATATTTCACATTCGGTAAACCTAGTTGATTTTTTCAAAAATTTGTTTTCATTTGTAATTAATGACTCCGTTTATATTACAAATGTAATCTGCAAATATTCTATCAATATATGAAACGGTGTAATAATAAAATAACTTTAAAATTTCAATTATTTATTTATTTGACAAAGTAAATATTGAAATAGGCCTAACATAATATTGTATTTATAAAGAAAAAGACTGGACAGAACATATAAGGTTATATAAAATTAATTTGAAAAATCATTGATCTATTTATATATATAATGTTGTATAAGATAAATAGCTTTTACCTTATGGCCTAATTGAGAATTGTTTTTCATTTTATTAAAAAGTCCTGTTATATTATTACTTTCTCTGGCATAGAATTGAAATATGTTAAAATATAATTTGGTTCCAAGTAATTGCTTTATTGTTTTTGAAATATTTCATTAACTCTATGTTCGGTAAAATATAAAAAATGTCCTAGCTGTCCATATTTTGTACGGACAGTTTGTATTTTACATTCAATGTCCATATCTGCACCGTACAAAGAAAAAACCGGGAAAGTGTCCGTATTTTTCATTCTATTAATATTAACAGTATATTTTTAAATATTTAACATTGTAAAAAATACAAACATACATTACTTCGGGCAATCGTCAATCGACACTCGTGAGAGGTTCTGTAATGTCTCACATACTATGCTCTATTATTATAATATCATACACCTCCCTCCCCATAGAAAAGTTTTTCAACTCTTGAAATTGGCCGAAAATTACTGTGAACATTTTGAAAGAATGTTGGAGTTTGCTCTTTCCCTATTTAGTCTTTCGGCACCAGTTGAACGAGTCTAATGAAAAATGTCTGGACACCCAGTCGAATTAGACTGTCAGTGGAGAATGACAAAGCTGTTCAGCTGAGTTAACTCAAACGTAAAGAATGAATTTTTAAAAGAAGAAATGAACTGTCTAATAATATTGTATTATTCTGTAAATTAAAATATAGTTGTAATATTATGAGCATACGTAACTAAGTCATTAATAATTTTCCCAATTGACAACCTGAATCGCATGTAACAAAATTAATGACACTTTACAAATAACCCCCCCCCTCCCACAGACCCCCAAGTATATCCGGTGTCCATATTTTGCTTTGAAAATGTATGGAAACTCTAGCTTATCTTGTCTGTCGACGTGAATAGTGACTGACACTATTTAGTCACGCTGATGATTATTATTTTATTTGCTTTCTTTTTTATATCTTACTAACCAACAGCCCTTGTTCTGCTGTGGGGTGGTTCTCTATGCTTGCTTACCCTCCTTTCCGCAGTTCTCTCTAAACCATCACACAAATATTAAACCTCAGCTTGCTGCCTTTCTCTTAGATAACAAAATTTAATAGTTTAAAACCCAATAAGTCTACTTTAGGGTTTAGGGGGATGAAAAGTAGCGCAATCATTCCACCAAAATTAATATAATTGACCATAAACATTTCTCATTGACAAAAATTAGCAAAGCTTTTGTGTCATGTTTAAGTTTATTTGTATCAACTTGGCTACACATGTTGTTGATTGGTGGCTACTCAGATTGATTAAGATTGCTACCCAAGCTGATCATGGTTACTAACCAATTTGATCATGGGTGTCTACCATTGTGGAATAATCTAAGGCGTAGTTTAACGCGGACAGTCCGCCTTTTACACCTTTGTCCGTGAAGTTGTTTGCGGCTACAAAATATCCACGTTTTTTAAAACTAAATTGTCCGCTATTTTCTCACTTTCATACATTTGGTAGAAAATATGCATTTCAGCACATCATTTAAGTTGAATCATAGTTGAAGAACAAAAATACAATAACTTTCTTAAGTCATTGGCACTCGTTTACTCTCATTATCATTGTTCACTGGTACGGTACAATTTGACATTGTCTATGTGCATTAGACATAGAGAGCATCAAGTAGTTTTGGGAAAACAGTTGATTTTATTATTACGATTCTGTTCTGCATTTACCTTCATTATGTAGTTCTCGTAAGTGATACAAATAAATCAAATGGATTAACTGCCAACCATGTATTATTTTTATTATCAGAATATAAAATATGTTTTCTCAATTTTACAGAATGGTTTATAATTATAAATGATTTGTAAATAATTATACATAATATCTGGCCTAGTTTCACATTTTATTAGTAGCTTACGATATCACATAAATAAGACGTTAAATACTCTTGCTATAGCTGGATAATTACAACATTTCATACCATATAACTTAAATATTATACTATACTTAATACTGTACTTATAACTTTGTATACTATTCACATTTTGTATATTTTTAACTAAACATGGTGTTTAATGTGTGAACATTATTTATTAAGAATAAAAAACTACAACTGACTAATAAAAGTAAATAATACGTAGTATAAACGTCGAGGTATAAATGGAGGGTAGAGAGAGGAAAATTAAAAGTGGAAACTGTACAACACATAATTAATTGTGTCAGTGATGAGTCAGCGCTCAGGCAGTCAACATCGTTATCGGTGCGTGCTCCTACACTGAACGAGTTTCAAGATCTTACATGCGTTTTACTTAACCTTTCAGAGTGTACTTTTTTCGTAATAAGTTTGGAATTTTATTATTATTACTATTTTTTGTTGAAGTATTGTTTGTGTAAATTATTGCTAATTTCTTTTCAAAATGCCTAACTGTACAGTATGTATTAAAGCTGTTACAGCGAAACAAGTTAAGTTAGTGTGTTGCGATTGCAATGGAGAATTTCATGCAGTGTGCTTGAAAATGAGTAAAGCGGACGTGGATTGTATAATTGCTGATGGTCTTGTCTGGAGGTGTGCCGACTGTAGTGTGAATAGAAGAAAAAGCATGCGGTTTGAATCGGAAGCCAGTGAAGGTAAATTAAGTTTAGATGACTTAGTGAAAGCAGTTTACGAAGTAAGGGACAGTCAGAAGTCGTATGAAAAGGGATTTAATGTGGCTTTTGAAAGTTTAAACAAAACCGTGGAAGAAAATACTCTAGTCATCAGACAACAGAATGAAAAAATGGATAAATACTGCGATATGATAGAGAAATTAACAATTGAGAATCAGCAGCTAAGACAAAAAGTGAAAAATCTTGAAGATCGCTTAGATGATTTAGAGCAATATGGCAGGTGCAATTCTGTTGAAATTCAGGGTGTTCCACAGGAGCCAAATGAAAATGTCTTAGCAGTAGTAAAGGAGGTGGGAAGGGCTCTAAACATGAACATATCCGATGAGATGGTAGACGCTTGTCACAGGCTAGGTAGGCGGTCAAGTGGTGAACATCCTCCAGGAATAATAGTCAAGTTCGTGCGCCGGTTTGATAAAGATGAAATTCTAAAACAGCGCCGCGTCAAACGTAACTTATCTACGAGACACATGGGCAGGAATGACGATCGTCCAGTCTACATAAATGAGTCCCTGGCACCATCCCGTAGGAGGCTCCTGGCAGCAGCGAAGGTGACCCAAAAACAGAAAAATTGCAAGTTTCTTTGGGTAAGAAACGGGAAGATTTTTCTCCGGCGAGAAGAGAATGCTCCTGTGATAGTTGTCACTTCGCAAGCTGATCTGGACAAAATGTAAATATGCTTCTAACTTTTATATTTGATCAATAAGAATTTAATTTAGTTTTATATCCTTTTTTGAGAATATATTGCAGTAATATTTTCTTTCAACAGAATTATGGTTATTTACAAATAAATTTCAAAACAACATTAAAGAAAAAATTCAATGTTTTGTTCAGTATAAAAGAATTGCTTTTCAATTTTAGTTATGATTGTATTACAAACAAGAATATATTATCGTTAATGTATAAGTATTTTCACGTTTTGTTATCAACATTATGAATTTAATATCACAGTTATTTGTGTTCATTATGTCTGTTAAATAATAAAAAAAGAGTCGGCAGTATTAAAGCTAATTGCTTATTTTATATTAATTTTATTTTTATTTTTTTTTGAACTTTTACTTATCCTTTATTATTACAAATGCCTATCTATATTTCTCCTTGTAATTTCGAAATTATTATTTGTCTTAATGCTTGAAAGTAAAGCAAAAATTGATATTTGTTTTATTTATTAAGGTAGCAATGTTTTTATATTAAACTCTTAAATGAATAAAAACTATAAGCAAGTTAAAATACTTCATCAAAATATTAGAAGTGTTAGAGCAAATTTTGATCATTTTTTAGTTCAGCTAGAGGCAGAAAAACTTAGTCCAGATATAATAGTTCTCACTGAAATATGGATAAAAGAATCCGAGTCTCTTTTTTATGAAATACAAAATTATATTAGTTTTACCAAGACAAACGAAAATTACAGAGCAGGAGGAGTAAAAGTATTTATAAAATCAAACGTAGAAGTATTAAGTAATGTCTCTGTCTTTTGTCAATCAGCTGATTTTTTAAAAATTAAATTTAAATGTAACAATAAAATATTTTGTTTATTAGCAATTTATAGGTTTCACTTTCTGCCTAAAGAATTTTTTCTAGAAGAACTGAGTAAAGTTTTGGATGACAATAAAAATGATAATATTATTTATATTGGGGACATTAATATTAATTTGTTAAGTAGTGATAATGTTGTTGATAATTATAATATTTTAATGGCCTCAAACGGCTTGGAATGTTTATTATTTGAGCCAACTAGAATTACAAATGAAACCAGTTCTTGTATTGATCATTGTTTTGCTAGAATTATAAATAAAGTAGAGGCAGAAGTTCATGTGAAAGTTTTGCAAACAAATATAACTGATCATGCTACTACGCTAGCATGCGTGTTAGTGTGTGAGGGAGAGGAACCTGTTAACCTTGAACCGATCTCTTATCGTATTGATTATGAAGCTCTTGTTACTTGTTTAAATGAGATGGACTGGGCTGATGTTTATAATGAACAAGACCCGTCAATTGCGTTTGATATCTTTGAAAGCACTTTTCAATATGTAATAAATAAATGTAAAACTTCAAATATAAAAGACAAGTATAAAGTAAATAAGATTAAACCTTGGATGAACGATTTTATTTGTATGAAAATTAGAGTTAAAAATAAAATCTATAAAAAATTACAATCTCATCCAACAAATACAAAATTAAAGAAATACTTTTTGAAATATAGAAATGATTTACAGTTGAAAATAAGGCAAATAAAAAATAGTTATTATGAAAGATGCTTTCAAAAATGTAATGGCGATTCAAAGCAGTTATGGAGGGTTATAAAAGAAATAACATGCCAAAAATCCAATAAAAATTCTCAAATACACTTAAATATACAGGGAAAAATGGTAAATGATCCAAAAGTTGTATCAAATGAATTTAATAATTTTTTTCTCTCTGTAGTCAATAGTCTAGATATCAAATCTTTCAATCCTGATGTTTTTAATTCAGTAGATATACATAATTGTTTTACTGCACCAGTTTCTGTATGTTCTATGTTTATTGATCATGTATTACCTGTAGATTTAGAAAATGTAATCAAGTCGTTAAAAAATAGTAAATCACCAGGTTTTGATTCTATTACTTCATCATTAATTAAAAGAGTGTATCCTTCAATTTCAGATGTTCTCTTGTATTTAGTTAACTTAAGTTTTGAGAAAGGAATTTTTCCAGATAAATTAAAGATAGCAGTGGTGGTTCCATTACATAAGGGGGGTTTAGCTAATGATTGCAATCAATTCAGACCAATATCTCTTCTTTCCACTTTTGCTAAGATTTTTGAGAAATTAATGAAGAAAAAGTTGATTAGATTTTTTGAAAGAACAAATTTTTTCAGTAAATCTCAATTTGGTTTTAGAGAGGGGCTTAATACGGAACATGCTTTAAAGAATTTCATGGACAGTGTTTTTGATGGTCTGAATCACAGTAAAAAAGTCAGTGGGCTTTTTTTGGATATAAAAAAGGCTTTCGATACTGTGGATCATAAAATTTTGTTGGAAAAAATTTATAATTGTGGTATAAGAGGAAATATTTTTAAATGGTTTGAAAGTTACCTGACGGGCAGAAAGCAATGTGTTAAGTTAAATATGACTTACAGCAGTTTTGGAGTAATTCGACAGGGTGTACCTCAAGGATCTGTTTTAGGGGCAATCTTGTTTTTAATTTATGTTAATGACCTATGCAATGGAAAATTTAAAGGCTTAGTTACTGCTTTTGCTGATGATACAGCTTTCAGTTACATAGGGGACAATTGGGAGGAAATAGAACAGCATATTAATGAAGATTTGAAAGCTTTACAATGGTGGTTTTCAAAAAACAATATGTTATTGAGTCCTGAAAAAACAAAATTCATTAATTTTAGTCAAAGAAAAGAATTTAACTTTACAAATGAAGTTATCTACAGATGTATGCAATGTCTGAGTGAAAACTCTCATTGTGGGGAATGTGCAGTTATAGGGCAGACTGACAATATAAAGTATTTAGGTTTAATTCTTGACCAGGAAATTAAATGGAAAAAACATATTGAGCAATTAAAAATTAAATTAAACAATGCTTTAAGATATTTTTATTTTTTATCACCTATGTGCAATGAACAGATATTGAGAATGTTATATTTTTCTTTGGTTCACAGTAGAATTGAATATGGGCTTTTTTGCTGGGGAGGGACTTTTGAAACTAATATTAAACCAATTTTTATTCAGCAAAAAAAGTTTTTAAGAAAAATTTTTAAAAAGTGTAGAATGGAACCATCATACCCTTTATTTGTCCAAGCAAAAATATTGCCCCTTAAATACATGTTTGTGTTTAAAGTTTTGAAAATATTTTATGTAATTAGTGGTAATTTGTCTCATAATATTAATTCGGTTAGAAGTAAATTAAGAAAAATAGGCCTAATTTCAGTACCAAAACCATTTTTTTCCTTTTATACTAAATGTTATCAGTTTTTGGGGCCAAGAATGTATAATATAATTCCAGAAAATATAAAACTTTGTCATAGTAAAAAACTGTTTTTAAAAATGCTAAGAGACTGGCTGTTAGGTTTTGAAAATATTGATTTCTTGTTAAAAGTTCAAATTTAAATTATTTTTCAGTATAGAAAGGTTAAATATTATTTCATGTTTGTGTATTTTTGGCAGTTATTTGCAAAACGATATTTTATAACAGGTTAAGTAACATTATAGATTTTCTTGTACTAAATTGTGTTTTTGTATTTTTAAGTAGGAGAAAAATGTTATAACTTTTAGATTATACTTATTTTATTTGAACTGTTTGTGCGCAATTTTTTAATTTAAGTTAATGTTGGAACCTCTGCGCAGGCTATGCCTTTAGAGGCCCTAAATTTTCTTGGAGAATGCTAATTATTTTTTCATTGGTGTATTTTGTAAATGTATTTTCAAGGAAATAAATATATTCTTATTCTTATTCTTATTAATATGAAAGATATTTGCCAAATGACTTGCTTGGAATTCCATGAGTAACTTGCCAATCCCGTCACTCACTATGCTCGTGAAGGAAGCTCAGCCTGCGGCCTCGCCTTAATACTATGCTACAGCCTCGCCAGGATACATGGCCTGTTTGACCATGAATTTTGTTTTTGGGGCAGTGGAGGCCATAAACATATCATTTTCTAAAATGTGGTGCATATTAGTAAAGAGGAAAATGCCTTTAATTTGATACTACACAGGCCGCCATCTTGTTTATGAGTGAAAAAAGGAAACTTTTGTGAATTTGTCTAGAGGTTTCAGACTGAGAGCTTTAATTCAAGTATACATGTGATGAGGGTAGTTTGATAGTATAAAATTACATTGTTTAATTTAAAAATAAATTGTATAAAACAATGGTTCTTTACATTGTTCCTGCGTTTACAATAGTTTTTTATTAGTCTATTTAGCCAGAGGCATTTTAAACTGAATCTACGTTGCTAAGGGGAAAACGGTCCAAACCCACCAAGCAAATTTGTAGTGGACCTCCCGGGATTTAAACCCGTGATCCTCTAATGTACAATTTTATTTTACAGTTATAAAATTTTACACTAAAACAGTTATTTTTAAATGTAAAAGCTGTAGAGAATCCTATGTTTTATAAAACTATGGCTCTAGAAAATAAATTTGATCAGCATAAGAACTAAAAAAGAGGCTTTAATTAGTATTTCTTAAACGCTAAGTTTTAACTTTTAAGCCCTATTGTAAAGAAACTACAATTTCTGGTCCAAAAAAGATTTCTGGTTGATTCATTAATTATTTTGGTTAATTTTTAAAGGTTTTTACGCTAGTCCTGCTTGAAAATTTCATATCACAGTTTTTAATGAATTAAATGAGGTTTTCATTAAAACGCTTAAATAAATTGTCTGTCGCAACCACGATGTAATAATATTGTGGAAATGTACAAATTTCAAGATATAAATGTACAGAAATTGTTATTTACACAAACCCCTAAATCAGGGTTCCTCACTAGGATTTCATGATGAGCCTTATTACTTTTCTCAAAATAATCTAAGGGTCGCAAGTACCGTACATATACATACAGTTTCTATATACTAGGGGTGTGCGAGAAGTGATTTTTGAGTTCGAGTTGAGTATTTCGCATTTTTCAAGTATCGAGTATTTTCGAGCGCGTATTTACAGAAGGATTTCCTGTTTACCCAAGACAACTCAAAAAGGCAGCCACCATCTTAAGCCTATGTTAAGTTTTGCCAGATTCGTAAATATATACATCTAAACTGAACACAATCATTTTGATCTGTTGTTTATAAATGCAACATTTGATAAATAAAACTTGTTACTTCCTGTCTTCCTACATTTTTATGTGGCATTGTTTTGTTTAACCATTTTCTTTTTTTCATAACTAATATTATGTAAGAAAGTATATTATTATTTGAAACAACGTGGATTATAAAGATTTAATCTGTTCACTCATATCACAGATCAGATTTTCTATGCGAGCCAATTATACTGTTTCACAGCCAGCCGATATGTTTATCTGGTGGTTCAGTTCAAAGTGTACTGCGAAAACATAGCGAAGCTTGTTAGCAAAAGCTGCATCCAACCAAACTGATGCTAAAATTCAGGCGTCATCGCCAAATGCAGTAGTATGCTTTCAGAATTGCCTCCTCTCAACAAAAAATTGATTGTGTATAAGCTAAGATGAGTGGATCTGTATTCTGTGGGTATTTAATTCAGTAATAACAACGTTACAGCTAACCAGAAATAAGCTCTGAATTATACAATCAAATTTGAAAAATCTGGATGACAAAGACTGTAGTTCAATCGATTGATAATAATAACTAAGCAGGTTTACTAAAAATAAATGTTCAGTCGCTTAGGATGAATAGTTTTAAAATTATGATCGGTAATGAAGTATGTGCAACTTGAAATTACTTTGATACATGAGGCTACACTGGACAACAGATAAATAATTACTTCATAACGACAAATTCATGAAAACCTGGTGTAACCGAATGAAAACCATAGACTTAGTCGGCTAATATAATAGGTCTAGCCGATATGCAGTCTGAAATATCAGATAAGTGCCAACAAGTGATACAGTGAAGATTTTGGGCAGCTAAACTATAAACTTATGAATAAAAAACGAGATCAGGCCTTTTATTGATAAGACTTCAGTTCAATAAAAATTATTTTCCGAATCTCTAAATTCGTCTTCCAACATGTTTCTCCCTCTCTTGGGTTGATACGTGAATGTTTTACAGTTTACATCGACGTCAATGTGAACAGGGAACCGTTCAGTGAGTTTATGAATCAAAATTATCATACTTTACCACATTTTACACTCCAAATGTGTTATTTTCTAACCGAATCAGAAAACCGTTCAACAATTTGACAGGAAAAAATATCGTATGCGCAAATATTACACACAGTTTTGGCGATCTAAGATGTTTTCGGAATAATAATTAATTGACGTTCACCATGGATATATATATATATATCTATTTTTTATTTGACGCAAAATAAATCAATAATGTTGTGTCACACGCTGCTAGAACACCATTATCATATTTTATATGATATGATATGGTATTTTCTTATGTCAAATCATTGGTTCGATTCTAGGGATGTAAAGTGACCCGTTCTCTGGATCCTTTTGATTCAATGGTATTATTGATATAAACAAAAATATGCATAATTTCCACGGCGCACAGACCATTAGATTTGTATCGGTAACAGGTCCTTTTGAGCATCTTGAACCAGATCTCTTGTCCCCTTTCTTGGGTCATAAAGACACTAACCAGCACTTCTGTTTTATTCATGCTATTTTAGGTTAGGTTACAAGTGACTAGTAGAGTTGACAACCAACATCTACCCCCCGCCCTCCCATTATGAATACAGTGGTATTGAACAACCCGCCCACCCATACACATACAGTGATATTGATCCACCCGCCCACCTATACACTTACAGTGGTATTGACCCACCCACAGTGCCTGTCACTAACACTGTATGTGTATGGGTGGGCGGGTAGGTGGGTCACTAACAGTGTACGTGTATGGGCGGGCGGGTGGGTCAATACCACTGTACGTGTATGGGTGGGCGGGTGGGTCAATACGACTGTACGTGTATGGGTGGGCGAGTGGGTCAATGTACATGTATGAGCGGGCAGGTGGGTCAATACCACCACTGTACGTGTATGGGTGGGCGGGTGGGTCTATACTACTGTACGTGTATGAGTGGGCGGGTGGGTCAATACTACTGTACGTGTAGCTTTAGTACCACCATGATTGTATGAGTTATTTAAGTGTTAGATACTATATCTATTTAAGTGTTATTTCTGGGGTTAAGTGTTGGAGAGGAATTTACAGTCTTAGCTTCACCCCTTTAATAAAGGCATTTTTGATTTCATATGCCCAAAGAATGAGTATAAATATGCAGATATTACAATAAAGGGACATTTTGGACATCCTTTGTTTACTATTTTATCCTAATCGACGGTTTTCTATTTTCTACATGAAGAACTTATGTAAAATTTTGGTATGGTGGTTATCATAGCGATCGCTACTATGGTAACTATTTACAGCGATCGCTACCTTCCCAGCTCTGTTGTTCACTTTAAATTGAAATAGTTCAAATCATAAGTCAAAGTCAAAGTTCAAAGTCAAAGTTCTTTATTGCACATAAACACTTGAACATATTACAGAGTAATAACAAACATTGTCAATATATGTAATCTAAGTCAAACAATAACAATAATAATACTTATCCTAAATATAATAATAACTAACTACTGAAACAACAGAATTTGTATAAATTGTATTTATTTAAAAATGAATTATATAGTCGTGTCTTCCAAGAATTCATCAGTACTATAATGTGCCCTATCAGTCAGTAAGTCCTTAATATAGTGCTTAAACTTGTTTTTGGTAAAGGATTTAAGATTTGCTGGTAATCTATTGTAAAGGCGTATTCCCATATAAAGAGGACTTTTTTCAAACAGTGCAAGATTATGCATTGGATAACTCAAGGAAGATATATTGCGTGTGTTATAAGAGTGTTGAACTCTAAATTGTTTGAAAAGGCTGTCATTTCTATGAACAAAATTTAACAATTCAAAAATATACATACTTGGTAGGGGCATTACATGTAATTTTTTGAAAAGAGGACGACAGCTAGTTCTATAACTTTCCTCTGAAATAACTCTAATTATGCTTTTTTGAATTCTAAATACTTTAATGAAATCAGTTGAGGTTCCCCACAGTACAATACCATACTTGAGCAAGTAATGGACATAGGCATAATACACAATTTTTAATGTATCTAATGAGACAGAATTTTTTAGAACGTTTAATGCAAATCAGAATGAGCTTAGTTTATTTACTAAAAGCTGAATGTGTTGTTTCCAATTCAAGTTTTTATCCATATTAATGCCAAGAAATTTATGGCAGTCAGTTAGATTAAATTCTGTATGTTTTAATTGATTATTGATGTAATTTCGTGTTTGAAAGTGCATTATGTTAGTCTTTCTTTCATTTAATAAAAGCCCATTTGATTTAAACCATGCTTTTAGTTCAAGTAAAGTAGACAACGGGTTTTTCCAGTCGAATTAAACTAGGTTCACTAACTATGACACTGTTGTCGTCAGCAAATAAAATAAAATTTCTTGGAACATGCTTGGTTAAGTCATTAATATAAATTAAGAATAGTGTTGGCCCCAAAATGGAACCTTGAGGGACACCAAAAGTTACTTTAGTCCAACTAGAGTAGATTCTATTAGATTTTTTAACAAGGACTGTTCTTTGTTGTCTTCCCTCTAGGTATGATTTCATTAGAGTAAGGGCCTTACCTTGTATACCCAAATTGGACATTTTTGCTATTAATAAGTTATGGTCAACACAGTCGAAAGCCCTGGGCAAGTCACAGAACAGTCCTGCGGTATGTTGATGCTTGTCCAGGGTTCCAGCAGTTCTGTTTACAAAAGATATTAAAGCTTTTGTAAAGATTCCGTGTTTTTATTTTTTCTAAAGCTAAATTGTTCATTTGCAATTAATCTGTTGCTTTCAAGAAAGTTTGTAATCCTATCATGGAGTGCTTTTTCAAAGATTTTCAAAATATTACTCAACAATGAAATTGGCCTATAATTACAAATATCTGTTTTGGATCCTTTTTTAAAAATAGGTTTAACCTCTGATAATTTTAGTTTACTTGGGAATATCCCAGAAATCATAGATTTGTTAAAGATGTGAGTCAAGATGGGGCTTATTATATATACTGAAGACTTTAGTAAAAAAGTTGGAATTCCATCCCATCCAACAGAGTTACTGTTGTTAAATTAAGGATAATTTTTGTTGTTTCTTTAATTGTGATTGATTGAAGTTCTTCTAAAACTGGGATATTATTAGGTGATTTAGGGCTTGAAATGCACATGTTGGCTTTAGGGATATTTAAAATGTTAGTTACATTTGCAAAGTGATAGTGACATGAATGAACGAACTAGTTCACTATGTCGATTAGTTCATTTGACTGTCGTCGTGTACTACCTATTCTTAGGCGTATTGTTTAGTTCATAATTACGCGTACCAAACTGAAAACGTATGATAAAGGGTAAAATAAAATACAAGGAAGCGCACATTTTGTATTCATAACTTATAAAACTGTTTACTCTTAAAATTAAATTAAGATGTAAATCTGATATTTCGTGAAATACAACTACTCGATCGAACTTCTAGTAGTTTCGGAAGGTTCGAGCTGAGTCGAGTAGTAAAATATTCGATCAAATACTCCAAGTGTTGAGTACTCACACACCCCTACTATATACACCCATTTACGAGGTGCGTTTTTAAAGTCAGTACAGTTTTGATATAAAAAAAAAAACAAAAAATAAATCTTTTCCAAAAATAATTTATTGACTTGAAAAGCCATACTTTACTCTACTTCTCTACATAATTCCCATTAATATTAAGGCACTTATCATATCTTGAGACCAGCTATTGTCAAGAAGGTTGCCGCCTGATTAGACAACCACTGCTTCACAGTCGTTTTTACTTCGTCATCATCGGAATGGCGCTGCCCCACCAGATGCGTCTTCAAGTGCAGAAACAAATGGTGCTCTGCTCGGCGCTAGATCGGGACTGTATGGAGGGTGGTCCAATTGTTCTCAGCCAAAAGAAGTGATAAGGTCTTGTGTTCGATTTACTGTGTATGGACGGGCATTATCGTAGAGCAAAACGTCACCTGCACTCAGCATGCCGCCTTTTGTTTTGAATTGCGCGGCACAGTTTTTGTAAAGTCTCACAGTATGCAGCTGCATTGATCGTGTCACCGCGAGGCAAAAAATTGACCAGCAACACACCCTTTCTGTCCCAAAACACAGTGAACATGATTTTCTGAGCAGAAATTGTTTGTTTGAATTTCACTCTCCCGAGGGATGATGAATACCGCCATTCCATTTATTGCTGCTTCGATTCCGGTGTAATGTAGGCTACCCATGTTTCATCGCCTGTGACAATATGGCTTAAAAAATCATCCCCCTCATTACTGTATCGCTCGAGAAAACTCAATGCACTGCCCAATCTTATGGTTTTGTGCTCATCAGTCAACATTTTTGGCACCCAGCGTGAACACAGTTTCCGATAATTTAAACGTTCGGACACAATTTCGTAAAGAGCACTTCTTGAGACAGCAGGAAAAGTTTCGTCTAAGGACGAAATTGTGAATCGTCTGTTCTCTTTCACTTTACAGTCCACTTTTTGAATCAGATCATCGGTAATTACTGAAGGTCGCCCACTTCGTTCCTCATCATGAATGTTTGTGCGGCCATCTTTAAAGGCCCTAACCCATTTCTGAACCATTCTATCACTCATAATGTGTTCACCATACACTTCACTGATTTGGCAATGAATGTCAACTGCTTGAAGTCTTGAGTACAGAGAAACTGTATTACAGCACACACTTCGCAATTGGCGGGATTCTCAATAGGTGGAGTCATTTTAAAATCACGCAAACAGATGTAGACTCGATCGGATGGTTCCGTAATGGCGTCTGTGGCTTCCCAACAGATGTGACTACACGGCGTGCATGTTCTAAACGGAGACCGCAGCGCTGCGGCGGCGTAATTTAAAAACGGTACTTACTTTAAAAACACGCCTAGTACATACATTATCGGTAAAGAAAACTAGTCAATAAACCAAAGATATTGTATAATACAACACTATTTAAAATAATTAATTGGAATTAACAGACAAATGATTTTACATGCCTGCAATTAATATATTATTGCAGTTTAAAAAAAAAATTAAAGGCAGCAAAAAATAGTGTTAAGGGTTGCTAGCAGCCCGAGGGCTACGTAGTGAGCCCCTGCCCTCTCAACTAAAAGTTTGCAATGCCTTTGCACGCACAACAAACCACAAGGAGCAATTTCAAGGACAAGGAATATCGGCTTGGCCACAGTAGACAAATTGGGCAGCCAGGGTGGAGAACAGAAAGTACTTCCGGACGAGTGACTCAAGAGAAAGAGAAAGAAATGGGGGAATGAGAGGAGTAATTAGTTTCCTTTATTGCTCACAGGTTGCGCACTGAACAGTCAAAACTTGAAGTGATTTCGCCTTCCTTAACTCTATTGACAACAGATAGCAGCACAGTCACGCCCATATTTTGTGCCTCAATATTTAGCATTGGTTGGAACCATCTTCTATGTATAGTAAAATCAATGGTTTAAGTCAAGTCGGGTAATTCATTGATCAAGTATAATTGTGCATAGTTGTGCCTAATGTATGATGTTAAGTGGAAGAGAGGATCTAATGGCCTTAACTTTGCCTCAATGAATAAAGCATTTTTCATTCAATTAAAAATGAGTAAAGTGTCATCTATCTTGCATACATTGAATAGGTTGCCAATCAGTTAGTATTTAATTTATCCTGTATGTTGATTAAACAGAGTAAATAGCTGCTCACCCAAAGTAGTTTAGTTTAAATAAAGTGGAACCCCCCTCCACCTGTGTTTGTACTAGGGTTGGGGGCGTCACCTCGCAGTAGCCTCTGCTGAAGTAGTGATCCCTGAAGGCCTGCATCACCACCGATCGCATCTTCAGGATTTTGGATGTCTGTCCAAAAATTGTTGTGTAAGATTATTTATTGCAGTTAAATATTATAGAGTTGATTATCAAATGTACATGAGAACAAGAGCATCTCACGTACAATTAAAAAACATATTAACAGGAAAATACTATATAATCTTAGTATGCTGATTAGTAATAAAAAAACAATTATGCTGTTTAAACTAAGTTACAGACTAATATTTTATTCTTGGATAACTTCTGACAAAATTAAAAAAAAAAACTTAAGAAAAGTTCTAAAAAATGTTTTTAACCTTCATTTAGTCGCGCCGCGGTCTATTTTATTTTGTTCTGACTATATACTCTTTTGCTCGGAGGAGGCAGGCTGGCTCAACAGCTCTTCCCCCTACCCCTTTAAATCACGTGCTCTTTTGTCTTCAGTGTGCCGCTACCCGCGAGGCTGTCAACAAGTCGTTACTGACGACCTGGTCTAAACTCCCGGGCGCGATAAGTTGTGTTACTTATTTAAACGGATCAAAGTCCAGTGCACGATATAGTGCGTGTTTGTTTTCTCTATATTATTTTGTGTATTTTATTTATATTACGTATGGTTTTAGTACTACAATAGTGTAAATAATTATTTCCTTTAATGTACAGTTCATTTTTATCATTTAGTCAGTATTATTATCTTTAGAATGGATCCTAGAGGAGAAAGAAGGATTAATTCTCTATTGTTAGAGCCAATAACGGAGGATAATGACAATTTATCTGAGACTAGTGAAGTTGAAGATAATGTGGAAATATCTAATCATAACATAGACACCGAACAATCCGAAGATGAAGATCAACCTGACCCATTACAAAACTTAGATCCAGAGACAGATGTGGACCAAGTGCCACCAGCACTGGATGTAAACCCAGTACCACTAGCACCAGATATAAACCCAGTTCCACCAGCACCAGATGTAAACCTAGCTCGTCAACCCATTCCTATTTACGACATGAACCGAAACACAAATTTTATTTTGGGGAAAGACGAAGAAACACAGTGGTATCTCTGTTGCCCACCTATTCATAGAAATGCTAGACGTAGGCCTCACAATATCCTGTGAGTGCACCTACCTGGCCCACGAAAAGAAGCTCGGGAAATTAATTCAGTCTTGGCTTGTTGGCAGTTGTTTTTTACTAACCCTATGATTGACAGCATTGTTCGATATACAAATCAACAAATTGCACTAAACCGACAACGGTATGCATGAGAAAGAGACGCAAGTAGTACAGATAGTATTGAAATAAAAGCTCTGCTTGAGAGATTTTTGCTGAGCAGTCTGTGATTTGATGATGCAGATACCAGACAAGAAAGGCGTCAACTTGACAAACTTGCACCACTGTGTGATGTATTTGAACAGTTTAATGAAAACTGCAATAAGTATTACCCCCTTGGGGAAAATGTTACATTAGATGAAATGTTGGAGCCTTTTCGAGGCTATTGTCCATTTAGACAATATGTGAAAAATAAACCTACTAAATATGGCATAAAAATTTATGCATTAGCTGATTCAAAAACATTTTATGCATCCAATATGGAAGTGTATTGTGGAAAACAACAACAAGACCCATACAGGTTGATTAACAAAGCAATGGATGTTGTACTCAGACTTACGAAACCTATTTATCAATCTGGTAGAAATGTCACTGTGGATAATTATTTCACATCTATACCTCTGTGTGACAAATTAGCAAAGGACCATAAGTTATCTCTTGTCGGGACTATGCGTAAGAACAAAGCTGCATTACCACCAATAGTGAAACAGCACACCGGTCGTCCCCTATACAGTAGTGTGTTTCTTTATGGTGAAGACAAACCCCTTGTTTCATACAAATCAAAGAAAGATAAAGTTGTGTTGTTGCTTTCTTCATTACACAAATCAGACGACGTAGACAGCGAAAGTGGTGACACAATGAAGCCAGAAATCCTGACTTTTTATGATAAAACAAAAGGAGGAGTAGACACCTTGGACAAACTGAAGGCTACCTACAATGTAGGGAGGAAAACAAACAGGTGGCCTCTGTCTCGTTTTTTTGCCTTGATGAACATTGGTGCAGTAAATGCAAACATAATATATTTGGCAAATAAACAAGAAAATATTTTCCAAATCTGGTTTTTGAAAAAAACCATCAAAAGACTTATGTCTTGATCACATAAAAAGAAGAGTACAACAAGACAAACTAACTCGTCAAGTTAAGCGCCAAGCAAGGAAAAACGCTGGTATTGAAGAGGATGTCAGACGACCACGTGTAGGTGGAGGTGTGCATATTGCACTTGGCGGGGAAACAGAAAAACTGTTGTCACATGCACTAAGTATGAGCATTATATTTGTAAACAACACGACTTCCCTTTGTAACAACTACGCAGAAGGAGATCATGGAGAGAGTAGTGAAGAGGAAGTATAGACACTTGATTAAGGTTTTGATTTGTAATTTTATTATTATTTTTTATATCTTAGATGTAGTAGTAGTACATGTTTTCTCAGGTTCATATGCCATTTTCGTTAGTAAAAATATATAAAGCTTATACTGTATACTCCATAGTTTTTTTTAAAGACGGGTTTTTTGGTTAAAAATGTAAAAAAAAAAATTATTTTGGCCTAAATGTGGTCATTTAGATTTAAACTATAGTAAATACTATCAGTTGTACTAATAAAATTTGTTTAAAGCATTTAGTATTTTATTTATTACTCTCCCAGTAATTTCTTCTGTGTGTGACTAAATTAGCTATTTTTTTCACACGACTAGTTGAAGGTTGAGAGGTAAACAATGGTTTTCTTTCATTTACTTGCTATAAAATTCAGAAATTACTTTACCCAAAATACAAAATCAAATATGTATGCTATTGCTGTTTCTATTGCTTTTAGTCCATTTATGTATCTTTTTGGACATGACTAAAGAAGTTAATCAAGTCTACTTTTGATATTTGTGACAGTACAATTTTTTTCTATAGCTAAAATATACGGAAATTTGGAAAACTAAATTATTAAAGTAAATACCAGGCTTAGTATGTGAGGGGATAAGTTCCTCTATTATTATAATGTACGAGCTTAAACAAGGTTGGAAAAATCACAATAAGGGCATAACTTGTACTATTATTGAGAACTAAAAAGAAAAAGGAACTTACATTTTCACCACGTATCATAATGTGACGGTTGTCAAGTTGGACATCAGGATGGGCATCTTCATTAAGAATGTTATCAGCACCACCAGGTGGGGACAGGCCTATTAACTGCCAGTAATCAACCTGCAACTCATGACCGCCTGGTGCCTGTATACAAAAAAGTTATTAGTCAAGTTGGACATCAGGATGAACATCTTCATTAAGAAAGCTATCAGCACCACCAGTACGTGCCAGGCCTATTGACTGCCATTAGTTAACCTGCAGCTCAAGACCACCTGGTGCCTGTAAACTAAACTGTTATTAGTCAAGTTGGACATCAAGGTGAGCATCTTCATTAAGAATGCTATCAGCACCATCAGGTTGCGCCAGGCCTATTGATTGCCAGTAGTCAACCTGCAGATTATGACCCCCTGGTGCCTGTACACAAAATAGTTATTAGTTAAGTTGGACATCAGGGTGAGCATCTTCATTAACACATTGTGTACGGGTCTAACGCACGCGGGGGATAGCAGTGCTTGCGCGCGCAGCGGATCGGTCACCGCCTGTGGACGGATCAATACTGGCTTGTAGGCTTCAGTGTCACCTAGCCCTTTGGCTTAGAAGGGTCGGATTTGCACCGCATTATAGTCTGTTTCTCGCGTCACGTTTCCTAGTTCTTCGTTCGTGGATCGCGTCATTTTGAGCCAGTTGGCGGGGGTTAGCGTGCATGCGCGCGCAGCAGATCTGTTGCCGGCGGTTGACGGAGCAATGCTGGTTTGTGGAATTCAGTGTGGTCTAGCCACTTGCCTTATAACGGTCAGATTTGCACTGTTCTAATTGCGATTCTAACGGCAGGCATCTCGCGGCACGCATGGGTTTTGTTGCGATGTGCGGCTCGGTCACCGGCGGACGATCACTTCGGAAGCCCTGATCTACCAGAATTGAGGCCATAAACTGGATTTGGTGTATCAACCCTGTTTCCTGACTATATAAGGTATTGTTTTGGTACAAAATATTATTTTAGTATCTGACATGATTTTAACTTATTTTTTCAGCATCGAATGTATTAAGAATGCTATCAGCACCACCAGGTGGAGCCAGGCCTATCGATTGCCAGTAGTCAATCTGCAGCTCATGAACACCTGGTGCCTGTACACAAAACAGTATTAGTCAAGTTGGACATCAGGGTGAGCATCTTCATTAAGAATGCTATCAGCACCACCTGGTGGTGCCAGGCCAATCAACTGCCAGTAATCTACCTTCAGATTATGACCCCTTTGTGCCTGTACACAGAAAAGTTATTAATCAAGTTGGATAACAGGGTGGCCATCTTCATTAAGAATACTATCAGCACCACCAGGTGGTGCCAGGCCTATCAACTACCAGCAGTCAACCATAAATAAAATGTTTTTAAGTACAATTTTGTGTGAATTAAGATCTATTTATTGGATAGCAAATACAATTTTTAAGATAATTATCGTGTAAAAGGTATAATTGATCATCAACAAATAACCTATATTTGGGGTTTGTTTGACCTAATGTCTACAGTGTACAGGTTGAAATGAAAGGACACCAAGTCTAAATATTTATTTGTCTTTGTAAATTTATGAGCAGCTATACATTTAACAAAATATATATTCCATCATGGTTTGTAAATCGTGTAAAAAACCATTGCATCCAGTTATATTATACTACTTATACTACTTGTGGAAAATGTAGGTTAGAATTCCACTTTTAATGAAATGAAATTCAAAAAAATCAACTTGGAAGGCTAAAAGTAACAAAAATATATCAGAATGGGCATGCCAACCTTCTTAAAAAATCCTAAATGATCAATTTAAAGTGATTTTAAATTGATTTAATCAATTTCAATCCCTTAAGCAGATAAAAGTAATGTAACGTAACTATACATTTCATAAGGATTACAACGTGACCAAGTAATTAATTTTATAACCTCTAGAAGCCAAGAAAACATTTAGGGAAATTAATAAAAACTTTTTTCTTGAAAATTTTAATTCTGAAATGTATAAAACTTATAGAAAAGATTCCTGTCAATAATGTATTAAAATTTAAATGTGATATATTAATGGGGTTTTGTGTAATAAATGTGTGAAGTTGGTGCACAGTGAAAAATAGTTAAAATTCCTGTACTTTTTTTGTTCCAACTAGGATAAAAATTATTAAAACTTATAATAAGATTTTTAAATGCATATATCACAACATAAAATTAAACGAGGAAAACAATGGTGTTATTGGACTTTTCATAGGCCTCTTAAGTTTCTTAGTAAATAAACTTCGAACTCGGGCACACATAATTTCTGCACTGACAGTAAACCTATTTAATAAATGATGAACACCAGAAAGAGCCATTTTTTTCAATGATCACCGAACACCATATTTTTTTTAACTTGATGAAGAAGGTTAAGGATGTTAAAATTAACAGAGGATTAAAATATATTTGACTAAATGGAAACAAAATCATACTCAACAGAGAAAACCTGACAAAAGCCTTTGGGTATTGAAACCTGAGGATTTAGATAACATTCCATAGGCATAAAAAAATTGCTGATACGAATGGATTTCTTATCATGGGAAGTCAGTCGTATAAGACTGACAGTGATGTGCCAGTTTATGCCAGGCAAGTAGACGACAGATTTCTCACTCACCCCGCACTATCTATCGGAGGTTAAACTAACCTGACTGTGACGTAATTTATACTGATTGGCTCGTCTAAATATAAAAAAAATGAGTATACTATCAGCTGATGTCAGTCATATTTGACTGACATGGCGTCAGTACGTTATTTGTTCCTCTGTGTCGCCATGTCAGTCTTTTTCGACTGACACTAAATAATCACCTGTCAACTGCTGTCTGCTAACTGTCTGTTAAAATCTAAGGCGTCTTTATTTCTAACTTTGACAATAAAAACAGTACAATATTGTCAAAAAACTGTAACAGTAGGTATAATGACTGATTTGAATGGAGAAGAAAATAGGCCTAACAATGCAAGAACAAATAACTAATACCCTCCAAGGCAATGAAATCGAACAATAGTTAACAAATGTAAGTGTAGCTAAATAGTGTCTTGTATTATAACGTAAGCAGTAAAATTGAGTATCTGTAATGACTTTGACACCCACCCACCCACATACGTACAGTGGTATAGACCCACCCACATACGTAAAGTGATATAGTCATTTACAGAGGTACAGTCATCATTTACCACTGTACGTGTGTGGGTGGGCGGGTGGGTCATTTACTACTGTACATGTGTGATTTTAATTACGACATTTGAATTAGTGTGCCGTTATGTCTGACGAGCCTACTAAGTGCCATTCTTGTTATCTGACAGCTCATGACCAAGCTTAAATGGAAATGTCAAAACTATTATTACTCTTTTTTGTTTGACTTAACATTTTTTCACATAATTTCTTTTGATATAGTTACTTTTCTTTCAAAAAGTGTTATAATTTATCCTTTTAAACTTCAATAAGGGCAATTTAAAATTAAATTTTTAATATCTTACTGTAAGTCTATTGATTTTTTTAATTTAGACTGAAATAGCGTATGCAGCATATTTGCTGTCAGTCAAATATGACTGACAACATGAAAGTTTGTGCACTCTGCTTAAATAGCCTGGAGTGTGTGAGAAGATCACAATATTGAGCTGGTCTGGGGGGGGGGGTGGAAGTCACTGTCAGTCATATTTGACTGACTAAGTTCTTAAAGTGTTAAGAGAAAACTAAAATATTGTAACTGAGTCTCAAAAGTTTAGTTTTCTTTGTTATTTATGGTTTAATCTTTAAAATTATTTTTTTGTACTGGTCATAAAATAGCCCAAATGTTGTATCCTTTGTAAAATGTATGGATTATTAAGATATTTAAGTTTGAAATTTTTAGATCCCCATTTTTTTTAAATGGCTGATTCAGGTAAACAACTTTTTTATATATCTTTTTTTATTTAACGTTCATACTGAATTTCAGTATTAGACATCACATTGTTTTGAGATAGTTCTATTTAGATTTTAAAAATCACATATGGACATGCAGACAGAAAACGGATTAAGTTAGGAAACATGTTATTTTAGATAATTTGCTTCTTTAAACCAGACAAACAATACTGTAAAATATGGGACAGTCGAAGATTGACACTGTATACTCATGTAAATTGAAAATTCCATTTAAAAGCATGTTATACAAACATTTAAGGAGCCATACAACTTAACAAATAAACATTTAAATAATTTTATAACCATTGCATTACTACAAAAGTTAAACAACTGGTGATAATGTATTAAGAGTAAGTAGGGCTATGCTAATGTCCCCAAGAATTGGCTCCTTAACAACAACACTGAAACAATTAGGACCCCTGATTTTTTAGATATGTTTACTCTCAAGAGAGTTAACAACATGTTTTAGGACTCACGTTTTTTCCTTCAGGCAATTTCTTGATAACTCCATAAAGCAAAACGGAGGATTCAGTGGACAACACGAGTGCATCATAAGTTTGTACAAGAAGGTCGTTCAGGACACACTGTAAGAATCCAGTGCCATCACGAAGTGTGATGAACATGAGTGATTTTCCTGCAATGAAATTTGAAGATAATTTGTGTATTATAGTAAAGCCCCAGCCTACTTCAAAAATTTAAATACAGTTGATTATTTAAAATGCCTTTTAAGAGGAATATCTAAGATATATCAAATGAATATTATCAATAAGATTGAACTACACAATGACATTGCTCACACAATCTCAATATTTCATTTTGAAGACTGCTTGTAAGATGAACACAGGCATTCAAACTCGAGCTTTATTCGCCTAAATTGACATCTTATACATTCCAAAACGGTTAGAAATGGACAAATGGTTTAAATGTAAAAAGGTTTTATTTTTAAAAGACTTTCAAAATGAGGTACGACATGATATACATTTTCATGTTAGAATTTTGAGTTACCAGCTACTTAACTTTTTCAAAATACAGTAGACTCTAGGTTATCTAAGGTAATTGGGACTGGGACCACCTCAGATACATAACAACTCACATAATATGGAGGTTATGGTAAAAATAATGTAAAAGCCATGGAAAAAGTACAAAACTAATTTATTACAAGAAAAAACGCAAAATAGTGTAAATGTAGTTACAGTCCTGTATAAAAGTAGGAACATCAGGTTATGTCTTTTAAAAGTTTTATTACCGCAGGATGACAAAGAAGTTGGGAATAAGTATTCTAGTTTAAAATCTACAACAATCGGTAAAAAAACTACAGTAATAGAATTTAATAGTAAAAATCTAATGTAATGTCCATAGGCAGCATTGTGGATAGGCAATTTCCTCTAATGTTACATTTGTTGACAACAAAACCTTTCGTATTTATTTCATACACGGTAATATCTGCGTCTTGGTTTTAAGTGCAGGTTACCATTCAGTCTGATTACCAAACAAAATTATTGTATTTATCCTGTCATTTAACGTAATCTGCATTACTCTCTTAATAGTGCAGGGAATCATTCAACATTTTAACAAAACAAAATTATCGTATCAATACCACATTTGTCGTACACAAACACATTGGCTACGAAAGATAATTAAATGACTACATAGTTGAAACTTCTATTGTAACCCATCCGCCCACCCATACACGTACGGTGGTACTAACCCACCCGCCCACCCATACACGTACGGTGGTACTAACCAACCCACCCACCCATACACGTACGGTGGTACTAACCAACCCACCCACCCATACACGTATGGTGGTACTAACCCACCCGCCCACCCATACACGTATGGTGGTACTAACCCACCCGCCCACCCATACACGTACGGTGGTACTAACCAACCCACCCACCCATACAAGTACGGTGGTACACTGATTGATTATTCATCATTTCAATTTCATTATATACAACTGTCAACCATCTAACACTCATATCAAAACATTTAAATAAAATATTGAACAATAACAGTAACAACAATAAATTATGAAAATATTTCTAATACTGTATTGTAAAATCACGAAAGTCAACACACTAAAACAACCACTTTTAGTGAGAGTCAACTAAGCCGTTGGTGACAATACAGTATTGAAAAATATTGTCGTAATTTATTGTTGTTACTGTTATTGTTCAATATTTTATTCAAGGTTAGGTGGTCATGAGTTTTTGGTAAGAGAGTATTTGGGTGGGAAAATTATTCCTATAGTAGGGTACAATATCATAATACGTCTCCCTGAATCATGACTGCTCTGCAGTGCCTTAACATTCACCAACAGCCAATAGAGATACTGATTTACTTGTCAAACGATTATATGATATGTCATGCTATAGTTTCCTTTTGTTAATAGCTTTGTGTTTATTTTTCATCGTCTGATGACTAGCTCCGTTAACTCGGAGGCTCGGTTAATCGGGGCTCGCATAACCGAGATTCTACTGTATTTATATTTTTGGTGGTAAGAAAGATTGTTGAAATATGATCATGTGGCATGTCATTTTGTAGGAAATTTACTAAATAATTAGAATTTTTAGCTTAAATATTGTACTGCAAAAGAAACAGAAAAAATAGTGATTTTTGCAAATGGCCGAGTTTTTTGTTTTGGTCCGCCATTTTGGAATGGTTAAATATTTTTACATTTTTCCACCATAATATTTCTTTTTAAAGGAGCTTTAAAATTGTGTACAATGTGACATACGTTTATATTTGAAAATTTTGATATTTAGAATCCGAACCATTAGTTTTGGCATATTCTGTGAATAGAATTAAATGAAACTATTGCCATTGGAATCCCTACTCATGACTTAGTGGGGTTTGGTGTTGTCAGTGTTATTATAGCTCACACCATTCTCCCGGTATCCATTTAGGATACCTTAAGTGACTCACCCTGTATATTGAAGGAAAAGTTAATTGTAGTTTTTGAAAAAATCTTTACAAGATTGGTATCTTTTTAAAGAAACAATCACAATCAAAGCTTTCTTTTGGAGTTTAAATAAGAAAATTGTTCTTTGATTTTCACATCTCCATTCTGCATATGCTAGATATGGATATATGAGCACATAATATAATGTAAGAAATACTTTGAGAATCATGGTCTTAGCTAGGTTCCTCAGCATGAAAATGCCAGTAATCACATTCCTGGAGAAACACTCTATATGCACTTGGCCAAGCATTAGTATATTAGAGGAAATAGAACATAGCAAACTTACTACACAAGACAATTTTACACTAACACCACATTAGTAATAAACAAATACAATAGAATCACATGTACACAAATTTTCTTAACCACTGGCACTTTCCTCAGGTGAGTAAAGAGAGACTAAATTAGCTTCCTCTATTGCTGGGTAGGTGGCAGTGGTGAGGGTTGTATATCCATAGAGCAACACTCAGGTTTTAATACAGTGTTTAAATTTGTATATATGAAGTTTGCTGATGGGGAAGGGGTAGAAGGGAAGTGGTCTATCTTATGTTCAGATTAGGCAGGTCACGGGATTTAGTTATCCATTGGTGTGCAAATTCCATGTATATCTGAGTTGGGATCTATTTATATGGGAAGGAAGGGTCTTTTAAACAGTGTGTCCAGTAAACCTCCTTAAACAAATTCCCTGACTGATCCGTAATTTCATGCAAAATTTCCCTGACCCCAAATCAACATAGTTACATATACGTCTATTTAACTTAATAGTAATATCATGTACTACCATGTACATACATTATGTTATCTACAGTCAATTACAATTATTAT
>JAQJVL010001907.1:0-66452 GCA_035578905.1 Stictocephala bisonia | reverse complement strand
TTGGCCTTATCAGCTGACTTAAATCCTTCCCTCACCCAAATCTTTTGAATCTTCTTTAACTGTGATTTTGCTGCTACTTCATATTTCTGGAACAAAATATGTTATAAAATACTAAACAACATAAGAAGATTAAGAGTGAGAAAGATATTATGTTTGAGATTAAGGTCTTTCTTGAGATTTAGCAACCGATCAATCAATTTCTTTCATCTTTATCAGCCATGGGCAGTCATGAAGTTAAAATAAACCAAGATTTCATTTATAAGCTGACACTTTAAAGTTATTTATTTGAACTGTAAATAAAGCTTTTTGTTTTAACACTTTTCAGGCCTTTAAATCACAGTGACCTGAATTTTCTATCTCAATATAGAATATTCATATTTTTTTTTTTTGCCTCCAGAATCGTTTTAGTAACTAATTTAACTAGGGTTACTTACCCAATACCGTCAACGATTCTAGTGATGCTTAGTAATTGTTGATTACTATAGTTTCGACCTCATTGGGTCATTATCAAATCATACAAGACGTCAGTTTCACAATCTCACTTCTGACTTGAAGTTTGTCAATTGCATGTAGTTTAAATGTAATAATAAAACTGTTGACTTGTAACACATATTCACACATTCACATTAACACTTATACACCATATACTTTACATTTAGCACTGACGCGTATTAAAACTTGTTGCCGGCCGGCGTTGCGATACCGAACTGACTGGTTTGCATGTTATCAGTTATCACTACCCCTCCCCAATTCTTTGTTGTCCTGTGTTTAAAGACCTGTCTGTTGATAACTCAATAATTCTATTAAATAATATATGGGAACCGTAGTTTAATTTTTCGTTAAGGGTGTCATTTGGATGGTATTTGTATGATTTGTATATTTCCAGTTCCTCTAATGTGTTAAGGAATTGGCTTTTTTTGCATTTATGTATTATTTCCAGATTTTCATTGAAACTATGGGTATTATGGTTGTTTGTAATTAGATCCTCAGCAAAAGTTGATTTCTGTTGGCTATGGTTGGGTTTGGGCAGGTGTTCTTTAAATCTAGTTTCAAAGTTTCTACCTGTTTGGCCGACATAGAATTTCGGACAGTCAGAGCATTTGAGTTTGTACACGCCAGTAGATGTTGACAGAGGCTTTTTTTCTTTATTTGACTGGTTAACCAGTTTACCTAATTTATTCGATGTTCTGTAAGCTAATACAATGCCATGGGGTTTTAATTCACGTTGTAGGCTATAGTTTATTTTGTCATTATATTCAATGGGTACATATTTGGGTTTAATACCTGCATACAAAGAGATGTTGTGAGGGTTATCTTTTTTATTTTTCTGTTTTTTTATTAGTTTGTCAACTATTGAACTTTGGTATCCATTTGCTACTGCGATGTACTTAATTACTTTTATTTCATTCTGGTAATTTTCTTCTGATAAAGGCATGGTTAGTAGTCTGTGAATCATACTGTTGTATGCGGCCATTTTATGGGAGTTAGGGTGATATGAGGTGTAATGTATGGTGCTGTCAGTAGATGTCGGTTTTCTGTAAATTTTGTATTCAAGTTTGTTGTCCACTTTTGTTACTGTTGTGTCGAGAAAATTTATGCTGTTGTTTTCTTCAATTTCCAGAGTGAACTTTATTTTTGTGTTTGTACTGTTGAGGTGGTTTAGTAGTAGGTTCAACTGTCTTTTATTGCCATTGTAGATAATGAACGTGTCATCTACATATCGGTGATAGGTGTCTATTTTTGGAGCATGTTTGTTTGAATCTGAAAAGATGAATGTCGATTCAAAGTGGTTAAGGTATATTTCTGACAGTATGCTAGAGAGGGGGGAACCCATGGCAAGTCCATCTGTTTGGTTGTAATATTTATCTTGGAAGCGGAAGTAGTTCTGGTCTAAAACTAGTTTTAAGAGTGTAATCAGTTCTTCAATGGTATCGCAGTCTAAGTCAGAGTTCGATATCAGGTTTTTCTTAACTAAGTCTAATGTTTCTTTCACTGGTACATTTGTGAATAGATTTTTTATGTCTAGGGAAGCCATAGTTTTATGGTTATCTACTCTCAAACTTTTGGTTTTCTCAACGAAATCTAGGCTATTTCTTAAGCTATAGTTGGGAGCAATTTTAATATGTTCTCTCAATATTTTATCTAGCTTTCCAGCTAGTTTGTAGCCTGGAGCGGAGGTAAAATCAACTAAAGGTCTAATGGGCATACCATCCTTATGGGCCTTTGGTAGTCCATGGAGTTTTGGTGCGCAAGGGTCAATTAATTTGAGTTGTTTGATTTCATTTTTATTAAACAATCTGTGGCATTTGTTCAAACTTTGTTTTATGGTGGTCTGGTATTTACTAGTAGGGTCCTTATCTAGTTCTACTATATTGTTGTCTTTAATAAAACGGTTTACTTTCTCTACATAATCTTTGGTGTACAGTACAATAATTGATTGGCCTTTATCTGTTTTAGTGAGAATGCAATCGTTGGTTAACAGTTTATCTTTGATTCCTTTTAGTACTCTGGCTTCTTTCTTGTAAACGTCCTTAAGTTTATTCTTTCCGTATTTTATGTGTTTTTTTATTCTGTGGTCTATTTTGTGTCTAATTACTGTCTTACTTTCGCTTGAGTTAACCCATTTTATTGCTGTCTCTGCGTTTAATATTTCTGAAACTATGCCTTGTTTTGTGTTAAATAATGGTAAGTTGTATTAAAAACCTTTATTTAGTAAGGCAAGTTCATCATCATAAAATTTTATATCCGTGCAGTTTATAACCCTGAGAAAAAATGTGTGGTTAATCTGAAAAGTCTCCTGTCGTTTCTGTTGTGTTAATAGCCTATCGATTTTCTTGTTTTGTGTCTTTATCTTTGCGTATATCTTCTTGTTTACTTGGTGTTCAATGAAATTAAACGTTTTATCATATTCACATGGATGTAAACTATTTGCTAACTGTAGGTGTTTTTTCAATGCTAGTGTGTTCAATGTGTTTTTTCCTGTAGAGACGTTTTATTTCATGTTTAATCCATTGTATTTGTGCTATTTTTTTTGCTTT
The DNA here is from genome assembly GCA_035578905.1 of Stictocephala bisonia. Classification (NCBI taxonomy): domain Eukaryota; kingdom Metazoa; phylum Arthropoda; class Insecta; order Hemiptera; family Membracidae; genus Stictocephala; species Stictocephala bisonia. The sequence goes on along the minus strand of JAQJVL010001907.1, from coordinate 63,414 downwards.
TTTGGCTGCATATGTGTTTGTTTTGATCTTTATTTTTATCTAGTTATCTATTTATTAAACTAGATTTAAAGAACACCTGCCCAAACCCAACCATAGCCAACAGAAATCAACTTTTGCTGAGGATCTAATTACAAACAACCATAATACCCATAGTTTCAATGAAAATCTGGAAATAATACATAAATGCAAAAAAAGCCAATTCCTTAACACATTAGAGGAACTGGAAATATACAAATCATACAAATACCATCCAAATGACACCCTTAACGAAAAATTAAACTACGGTTCCCATATATTATTTAATAGAATTATTGAGTTATCAACAGACAGGTCTTTAAACACAGGACAACAAAGAATTGGGGAGGGGTAGTGATAACTGATAACATGCAAACCAGTCAGTTCGGTATCGCAACGCCGGCCGGCAACAAGTTTTAATACGCGTCAGTGCTAAATGTAAAGTATATGGTGTATAAGTGTTAATGTGAATGTGTGAATATGTGTTACAAGTCAACAGTTTTATTATTACATTTAAATTACATGCAATTGACAAACTTCAAGTCAGAAGTGAGATTGTGAAACTGACGTCTTGTATGATTTGATAATGACCCAATGAGGTCGAAACTATAGTAATCAACAATTACTAAGCATCACTAGAATCGTTGACGGTATTGGGTAAGTAACCCTAGTTAAATTAGTCAATATAGAAACATTTTTTCCAATATTGAGATACGAAAATTGCATTTCAACAATCAAAATATTAGTAATTATGATAGACTATTTTAGGCCAAGCAACAGTTGCAGCGGCGGCTTTTCAGTGTCATCGTAGTGGCAGTTTTCAACAAACTTTTTGCATGGGTGACAGTTGCGGCGCAACTTGTATTTGACAACACAGTGGCAATAATTCTTTTTCTTCAGTCTCATCCCAACTATAGATGCATTCAGACATAAATGTGTGATTGTGGCTTTATTTGTTTATCAAGATTTATAGCATGTCAAGAAAAGAAAGTATTGGACCCATCCTCTTGTAAGTACAATATTTGTAAATGCCTGTTTCCCACGCTAATCAAAGACTTGAAAGAGGACTCTGACATTTTAAAATTAGTATATGTTCTTTCAATGAACTAGCAGATAAATTGGAAGATACTCTGCAGAACCAAGAGACTGTGATGCGCCTTGCAATTAGGCCAATAAAAATGTTGACGGTAACACTAAGGTAAGCTAAGTGAAAAATTTATTAATATTAGGTGACAATATTAATAACTTGATTATACGAACAGCCCTCTTTTGTTCAAGAAACACCCTGTTTGCAAAATGCGGACCCTCCCCACACCTCAATACTATAGGACATCAAATATGAAAAGCACTGATTGATAAACTAATAGAAGGCTTTTGACATCTAATAGATTATGTAAAGTCCTTACAAAGTTCAGAAATGTGCACAGACCACAGTCAAAAGTTAACTCTAAGAATCTTACTGGTGATGCCTCTTCAATTCCCAAATGATCAAAATTGTATTGCAATAGACATTTGTTCTTTGTCAAAACATTTATGAAAAGTTTTTCTGAATTTAAAACAAAGTTATTATTTGATAATTAATCTTGGAAAGAGGTTATTGACTTTTAAACTCTCTCTTTTAGGTCACTTCTAGAGCCTCGAAGAACAAAGTAGTCTTGTCGTTTGCATACAGGATTGGTTTTGCTAAAGGGAAACTACAACCTGCATCGTTTATATATAATAAAAAGAGCAGAGGCCTAAGAATACTGTCCTGAGGAATATCACAACTGGACTCCCCACAGTCAGATCAAATGCCTGCCACTTAAACAAACTTTTTCTATTGAACAAGTATGATTTGAACCACTGCAGGGGAACACCTCTCACACCAGGACTTTCTACCTTGTTGCAAAGAATATTGTGATCGACTCGATCAAATGCCTTTGAGAGGTCACAGAAAACACCAAAGGCCACTTTTTGCTGGTCAAGATTACAGATAACCTCATTAGTAAAAGTCCACTGGGTTGTGGTTTTGCCAACTCTAAATCCGTACTGATTTTGTATGAGGATATCAAACCTTTCAAGAGGTCTAATAATTTAACATAGACGATTTTCTCCAATAACTTTCATAAAGTGCAGAGAAGAAATACTGGGCGGTAATTATTCATATCACTTCTGTAAACATTTTTAAATACGAGGATCAGCTTAGAAGTTTTGTAAACATCAGAGAATACATCACAAGATAAGAACTCATTAAAAAGGAAAAGTAATTGGTTTAGAATAAAATTATAGAACTGTTTTAACAAAAAAACTAGAAATTCCATCAGTAACAGATGATTTTTTTCATTTCAACTAGATAATGGTTTGTTTAATTTCAGATGAAGTAATTGGGAATAAAATAATTATTTTATTTGACTGTTTACATCAATTGCATTTGGTATGTGTGGAGAAGTTGGTCATGTATTGAATTATTAGAGAGCCAGCTGTTAAAACAGTTAGCTACTTAGTTAGGTGTGAAAGCAGGAATCCCTATGCATTTTATCAGAGGCACTGACAGGGGCTTCACAGACTTGTGGCCTTTTGAAGAGGTAAATTTAGCTGATTTAAAATAAGCATTAAGACTTAACCGTTTGAAGTAAGTATTTAATTTTTTGTATCTACGTTTTTACACTTAACTGAAGAGATTAAGAAGTTTTTCATTTTTTTAAATAAAAGAATATTTATAATTTTACATTTTTTAAATATGAAAATTATCTTACTCCCTTCAATTATATGCAAAAATACGTAGTTATAAAAAATTAAATTTGTACTTCAAATGGTTTTGTCTTAACGCTGATTTAAAATCAGCTAATTTATCACTTCATAAGGCCACAAGTTCTAATGTAGTGGTTAAACAATTTTTTTATACAATTTTCCTGTCTCAAGGAAAGGTATATTAACTAATTTTAATTATAAAATTGGAAAATAATTAACTCACCGAAAAACAATTTAACTTAACAATAGACAGTCACGACACTTGTATTTGAGTGCTGTGTAGCTAGCTCTCTACGTAGCCTGCCAGCACAACTACACTGCATTACAGTTTAATGCCATTGTATCTTGCAAAGAAGTGGAATAATAACAATAGAATAAGTTTTATGGTCAATTATTAATCATCTGTAATTTGACAGTTACTAATCACAATATAAACAGTGCAGAGACACTCACTACTGCTGGCTGGCCGCTAGGATCCCATCTTGCTTGTCACCAATAATTGAGGTGTTGTGACTGTACACTGTGATATTACTGTTTTTACTTCTCATACTTTGGTTTTGTTCAATTTAGTCATTTGGGTATATAAATAAAAAAAACACTGTAATACATTATAAAATAGGGTTAATCTCAAAAACACAGTTTACATCAAATATTTAAATAATATGACACAAAACTAGATATTTTGTATGTACAAATAGTAAATTGTACTAGCATAAAAATGAATTATTTGATTACGAGATTGCCTATCTAAAATAATACAAACAAGTATGTAAAAGCTATGAAAATGAATAATAGAAATAAAAATCGTACTTACGACATAAATTGAAATTAAGGAAACTAAGACGATCACCCTCCTCTATACGAGGGATATGGGAGTTGCGTAGGGCATACGCTGCGTCCCGCTCGACGACATCTCTACAGCAAGTTTTCCGTGTTTGAGATCAACGTTGTAACAAAGTTATGCATGATGTTGAAAAATAGTTTAACTTTAACAACAATTATTTATTCCAATGAACTTCAAAATCAGTATGCTTTATTAGCCTGATTTTTAAAATCAATTCAATAAATTTGTTAAGTTATGACTATTTATTGAATGGCCCACGTTGATACCTCAAGAGCAAGCCTGAATGCAATATGAGCATGCGGTCAATTCTGATGAGAAATAAAAATGGGTTTGAGGCCTAGGTCAACTATATAAGCTCAACTGAATGTAATATTGCTTGTAAATTTTGAAATTAGAAAGTCTGAACTATTTTCAAGTCCTAAGTATATAATAAAAGTGAGATTTTACAAATAATGTTCGTAAACTTCAAATACCTTTCAAAAGTTTGAAGAGAAAAATATAAATTACATTCAAATGGCATATCATGCCTACAAACCCCTTAAAACTACTCGGAAACATTTCAAATGACAGATAAGGCATCATAGATGCAAGTCTATTTATAAGTTTTTGTTCAAAATAGAGAAATTACAAAGATTATGAGATACAGTAGAACGTCAATAATCCGGATTAATTGGGACCGGACCCCATCCGGATTATCAAATTATCCTGATTATCGAAATTATCTTAAAAAAGGCCAGTATACACGATTAAAGTACACAAACATTTTAAAATTTTATATTTTCTCTTATACAATAAAGGGTTTAGAGGTGAAATTAATCAAAAACATCTTTTATGTTCAAACATTGTATTGTAATTTGTTAGTAGCAACATGTGTACAGTAAAAACATCAAACACTATTTGAGCTTTTTTAAAAATGTGTAATAGGTTTTTGAACTGCAGTAGTGGTTCGTTTTTTCGCAGCTATGTCCTTAATTCGTTTTAAAAGAATCAGCTGATTGGGTGAGCTCTCGTTTTGTTTCTCTAGCCATGACATCAGTGTCTCCACTGCTACAAACGCTTCAGAATGAGTTGGCCTTGTTTCTTCTGTCTCATGTTCTGGGTCGTCACTGTCAGATTCCATTGTTTCTGTTTCCTCTGAAAGAAATTGCTTAAATAAACAACCAAAAATAAATGCTTTCTTTTCCTGCCCTTACACAGTATGTTACGTACAAAAGATTATCAATCAGAATGTTTACAAAAAACCATAGGTACTGTACAGTACAGTGTACTGTAACATTTTATAACAGAAAATTTAACAATTAAGTCAGTATGAAACCAGAATAAGCTCAGGCGTTTGACTAAAATACAAAGGTAAAAATATGTTGGATGTACTGTATGTTTAAGTAATGCTACATACCTTCATTTAACATCTCAGCTATTTCTTGGTCGGTCAAAATTTGGTATCCAGGATCGTTGCTATCAACAGCCAACCACACCATGGCGTCATCTTTGTCGCATTGTTCAAATCCAAGAAGTGTGCTGCATAACTCTCTTATTTCATTCGCAGCACCATCAATATCTCATTCTTCCTCTTTATCATCATTTTTTTAGTTATGTAAAGTAAAAAATGTCAAAATCCATTTCCGTTTAAAAATTAATTTACATTTGAAACACGATCGGTGTGCAGTAATACGTAGATACAAATACGGATTATTGACGGTCCGGATTTTTGACGTCCGAATTATCGACGTTCTACTGTAGTTACAAATATTTGCCAGATATATACATCAAGATTATCGTGTGTTGGACTTGATAATCTAAGTCTGATATTAGACAAGTCAAAAAGTAAATTCAAAACCGCTGACAATCTAATATTAATAACATAGACTAGCAGTTTCCTTGGCCTTTCGTGTAAATGAAGTGTTTTTTTCTGTTATAGGTTTACTTTTTACTCAGAATGCAGATTCCGAAACATGGTCAAACAATGATGTTTGTATTTTACATTAACAACAGACAAATATTCTCAACATTTTCACTGCCCTTAAAAATATTTATATGCTGGAATACGTCATACTTAAGCATATTTTACAAATGATCTCTATTCACCTTGCCATCTTCCTTTGAGTCAACAAAGATAGCTGGGAATGGCTCTTTGCCGACACTTCGCATTGCCTGTAGAATAGTCTTGAACGGTTTGCTCTCCGTACCATCTCCAGTTTCGTCACTTCCACGCTTTTCTGATGTGTAAATTTCTGCTGGAATCAAAAAGTACGTCATTAAATATACTATTTTGTAACCACAATAAAAATGTATGAGCTTTAAGTAAATGGTATGGCTATAAAATTTATTAGCAGCTGACATCAAATCAGCCAAATTTACTTTATAACTTAAGTTTTTTTACTCTAGTGTTTTAGTTTCAAAGTGTTTCTAAGCAAATACTAATTTGTATTTAGATCATAAAAAATAGCTAGACTTTTTCAAACAAGATATTAGACGATAGCTCTTTAGCACTTTTCCAACTCAAGTACACATATCAATAGAAGGTTATACGTAATTCTTAGTTTATTGTTTCATGTGCAATACATAATATTTTATTAATGTTAAGAACATAAATGCTAATTTCTTAGTATTTTTGTTATTTTAATTGTACTCTAGGGCAAGTAAAAAAAAAAAAACATAGTAACCTGAAAATCAAATTAAAATTCACTATTTTACTGAACTTCAAATGTTTAAAAAATACCTTTTTTGTAAATTTTGCATTCAATAACTTGTTTTGCCACCTATAGCTAATATAACTGCTTACATGCACTGGGGCATGCTTCTATGAGTACTCTAGTCTCAGGCTGCCTTGAGGCAACAACATCCATTTTTCATATCACACCACTTCCAGATTTTTCAATACTCTGTTTGAACGACCCTGGATACTTCCCTCTAGTATATCCCAGACATACTCTTTAACACATGTTGCTGTGACTCTGTCAGACTGATCTGAAATCCCCAACCGATTCCAATCTCTTCCTCTTGTTCTTACTGTCCTTTCAGTATTAAGTTACATTTATCAGGTATTATACTACATTTATTCTGTTTTCTTGAAAAAGAAATTGTGTTTGTTTTTTTAAAGTTTACAAATAAATTATTTTTATGAAAAAATTTTGTAATTTTGAAAGTTCTAAATAACGGTTTTGGCGGAGACTAATAAATTGAGTCATCTGTGTAAAGAAACAGCTGGCCTTTTGCATTTTGAAATCTGCTAAGCAATTTTGGCAACCTTGAATGTAGTAAACAAAGAGCAAAGGTTCATGAATAGACAGACCCCTGTAGTACTCCATATTTTATTGTTTGATGATATGAGCAACATTTTACAATTTGAGTTTTAGATATATTTGAAATCTCTACATACAGTTTCCTTTATGTATAATATGATTCAAACCATGTTTGATGTATACCTGTTACACCCTATGCCTTCAGTTTGGCTACGAGGATATGCTATCAAAAGTCTTAGTGAGATCCATAAGCACACTAGATATACATTTTTCCTCATCTAAACTTTCGATTATTGCCTCAACAAAACTCTCAAGAGCAGTGGAAACAGATTTACTCTTCAGGAAACTATGCTGCTCTTTGTCAAAAAACTTGTTCCTGCCAAATAGTCTATTATACATTGCCTTGTCAAATATCTAGGAAATAGATGACAGAATTGAAACAGGACGATAGTTGTTTATGTCAAGACTATTGCCCTTTTTAGGAAATTTTGTGTAAATCTAAAAAAAAAAAATCTTCTCGGGACAATTTTGAATTTAGATGGAAAAATTCCTGATACAAAAGAATTAAAAAAATATAGGAATTTCATCATAGCCACTGGATGATTTATTCTTAAGAGAGTCAATAATCTCTTCAAGTTATTTTTCTTCTATTGGATGGACTCTAAATTTAGGCATGTTAACATTTATATCTAATCCATTATTATATAAACTACTGATTTTTTATGAAGAATTATGCGCATCAAGCATATAATCAATTGTGTTTACAAAGTGGGTATTGAACATAGTACAGGATCAGTAATCACGTTACCAGCATAGGTCGAAGCTATGTTGCCTTTACTACCACAAGTGTGTTTACCTATATCTCTGATAATTATTTTCCATATTAACTCACATAATTGAAACTTTTTCACAGAGACAACAGGTTGACTCAATTAACCTAGACTTCTCAAAGGCTTTCGACCGAGTGTGTCGTAACATTTTGATTTGTTAATTGAAGGTGTATGGCTTCTCAGGGCCTTTCTCATCTGGCTTGAAAGCTATCTACGAGAGTGTAAACTTTTGGTCAGATTCAACAATGTCTTATCCAGGGAATTTTATTCTCCATCTAGTGTACCGCAAGGCTTGCACCTTCATTGTTCAATTTGTAGATAAATAATGTTGTAACCTTTCTTAAATGCAATTATCTGCTCTTCGCTGACAACATGCAGTTGTACAGTTGAATGTTGTCCATCCAGGATGCATCTCTTCTACAAGATGATATAAACTCAGTAGATCATTGGTTTAATGAGAACAAAATGTCCCTTAACCTTGATAAGTGCTTCTGTATTACTTTTCGTAGTATTGCTAATCCATTCAAGTTTGAATACCACATCAAAGGCAATCAGTTTATTAGAACAACAGAAGTGAAGGACCTTGGAGTGACATTTATCCCCTCATTAAATTGGAAGCCACATGTTCATAGCATATGCAACAAAGCTCTTCAGTTTCTTGGCCTTCTTTTCAGATTGTCAAAGACCTTCAATGATCTGAGTTCAATTCAATGGCTCGGGATTGGATATTTAGATGTTCCGATTCAAAATATTTCATTGCTGCTGAACCTGACCACACTAGAAGCAAGGCGCTCAACTCAAGACTCACTTTTCTTGTACAAATTGATCAACGGAAATCTTGATTGTCCTGCTATTCTCCAAAGAGTGAACTTTAAGGTTCCTTTCATCACAAGGTCCAGGGCTCTCTTTGCAAAACCAACTGTATCAACCTCTTATATTGCCAACAGCACCATGATGAGGATCCAAAATCAAGACAATTCTCTACCAGACACAATGGTATTCTTCTGCACTTCGTTCCACTCATTCAGGACATCCCTTCACGCTCTGGAGACAAGTTATGAACAGTCATAAACAATAGTTATCAACACACTTTTATTTCCTAACTTTATTTTTTCTTAACTTTCTTTATCATGAATTTTATGATAAAATTTATTTCATTTATCATTACTGTTTATGATGTAAATGTTATTTATTCTAATTTACTATTTTTGATAATTTATATTTCTTTCTTGAAATGGATTTTTCCGTACACAAATAAATAAATATTGTTTTCGCTACATTTTGTGCATTTTTTACTTTATTATATATAAAAAAAATATTTTTGTAGCTATCATATGGAGGCATATAATGAAATCTAGAGTTACTTAATCCTACAATTGAAGAACAGTAGGATGTAGATCTTTTGGCTTGGATGGTACATATGCTAAGTATATTAGACATTTGTTTCAGACATTTAAAGTTTATGAAAATTTCTTCTATGAAATACATATACAGGGTATTCATAAAGATTACAGAAAAAGCAATAGCACTTGGTACATCATTACTACACCTAACAATTTTCGTATTTAAGTAACTCTCAGTGGTCTGCCAAATCAGAGAGACAGCCCACAAGAGAGCATAGTTAGAGTAGTACATCACATTAAAAGCCTATATTAGACAAACACGGTGCCGCAAATCAGAGAGACAGCCCACAAGGAGTCAGAAGAGCATAGTTAGAATAGTACATCACATTAAAGGCCTATATTAGACAAACGCGGTGCCACAAATCAGAGAGACAGCCCACAAGGAGTCAGAAGAGCATAGTTAGAGTAGTATATCACATTAAAGGCCTACATTAGACAAACGCGGTGCCGCAAATCAGAGAGACAGCCCACAAGGAGTCAGAAGAAAATAAGAGCATAGTTAGAGTAGTACATCACATTAAAGGCCTATATTAGACAAACGCGGTGCCGCAAATCAGAGAGACAGTCCACAAGGAGTCAGAAGAGCATAGTTAGAGTAGTACATCACATTAAAGGCTTATATTAGACAAACACGGTGCCGCAAATCAGAGAGACAGCCCACAAGGAGTCAGAAGAGCATACTTAGAGTAGTACATCACATTAAAGGCCTATATTAGACAAACGCGGTGCCGCAAATCAGAGAGACAGCCCACAAGGAGTCAGAAGAGCATAGTTAGAGTAGTACATCACATTAAAGGCCTATATTAGACAAACGTGGTGCCGCAAATCAGAGAGACAGCCCACATGGAGTCAGAAGAAAATCTTAAATAAGAGCATAGTTAGAGTAGTACATCACATTGAAGGCCTACATTAGACAAATGCGGTGCCGCAAATCAGAGAGACAGCCCACAAGGAGTCAGAAGAAAATAAGAGCATAGTTAGAGTACTACATCACATTAAAGGCCTATATTAGACAAACACGGTGCCGCAAATCAGAGATACAGCCCACAAGGAGTCAGAAGAAAATCTTAAATAAGAGCATAGTTAGAGTAGTAGATCACATTACAGGCCTATATTAGACAAACACGGTGCCGCAAATCAGAGAGACAGTCCACAAGGAGTCAGAAGAGCATAGTTAGAGTAGTACATCACATTAAAGGCTTATATTAGACAAACGCGGTGCCGCAAATCAGAGAGACAGCCCACAAGGAGTCAGAAGAAAATCTTAAATAAGAGCATAGTTAGAGTAGTACATCACATTAAAGGCCTATATTAGACAAACGTGGTGCCGCAAATCAGAGAGACAGCCCACAAGGAGTCAGAAGAGCATTGTTAGAGTAGTACATCGCATTAAAGGCCTATATTAGACAAACACGGTGCCACAAATCAGAGAGACAGCCCACAAGGAGTCAGAAGAGGATAGTTAGAGTAGTACATCACATTAAAGGCCTATATTAGACAAACGCGGTGCCGCAAATCCAACTTTAAAAGGTCAACTTTAAAATATGACGCTGGTTTACAGTTTTTAAAATTTAAAATATAAGTCCTGTTGTAGACAGCTTAATGTTTATTTTCTTGGCTTAAGTTGTAAGAATTAAACTTTGTAAATGCATAGTGGACCTAAGAGATAATTTTTTTAGGTGGTTAGTGACTCTTCACATCCAATACAGGATGGTCTACGAGGAGTTTGACAAAAATACTAAACTTAAGCATAAGTCCAAGCTGTACATCATTTCAAAAGGGTTATCTAGCAGAGATGAGTACCACAAACGGCTAAAATAAGTTGATCCAGTACAAAATGGCGGATGTTCATCTAACCTACATACAAAATATACTCATAATCAGTTGGCTTCTTTATAAAAAATAGTAACATGTAAGGTAAACAGTTGCCCATATTAGTTTTTATGTGAGCAGAAGAGCTATAAAATGTTACTTTTATAATTGTGTGGGTTGGGCAAGAAAACTATATTTACATTACATTCATGTTCAGACGATCAAATCATGAATATTCCTTGAATTAAAGAATCATTTAATTGTGTTGAGGTCCAGGTCCTCTTACCCACTTCTTTTTTGACAAACAGTTCCTTAAGAGTTCACAATGTCTTGCTGATATGGAAGGTGGATGAGCATTGAAGACCAGGATGTTTGAAAACGACCATAACAGGAAAATAATTAGTTAACTACCATCATTTATACAACCATCATTAGACTATTGGTTCTAAAAAAAAAAAAAAACTTCTAGTTTGTAACAAGTTTATATTCAATCAATCATATTCATCACACTCAATTATAATAAAAATTCAACCATACATCTTTACAATAGATAACAGCGAATACATATCTGCAATTGAAGGCATGTACATAAATTTAATGTAAATAATCTAAGGTTAAGTTTTAAATTGTGAGAATTTACCAAATAATATATATTTAAAGTATTTACTAAATACTTATTTTTCAGATTAGAAACAATTTCTTTTCACTTGTTGCATATTTTTTGGTAGACAACATATAATAATTTTTTACTTATTATTATTATATCAGAATTTCAGAAATTATAAAGTAGATTAAAGGAAAAATACAACACAGCTACAAATATAAACTAAATTAGACACACAGAGGTTAAATTAAGTGTACATCTAGTTTATCGCACTCTGATAACCCCTAGTCTGTACTTTTTTTATATTGACTATTTACTTCTTCATGTCATTTTGATGCTAAGACAAATTACTTATTTTGCTTGCTACATAGCTAATTTCAGATCCCTTTTATTAATTGTTTAACACAGCGAAGAAAATGGTTAACTCTACTTTAAGAGTTGTTTTTTAAATAAACAACTTTATTAATTTGTTTTGTGATTTATATAGGACTGTTAATGTATAACATCATGTTTCCAACAACAACAAATATTTTTTTAATGTAGACGCCCAATATGATATGAATAAAAAAAAAAAGTTCTTCAAATTTTGTTTGAAAGCGTTTGTTAATTTTTTAAAAATAATTCATCTGAATTTAGGGCAATATAAGCTAATAATTAATATGGTAAAAAGGATGACAAAAGGCTAAAAAGCACACTAACATTGGACTTAGTTGATATAACTAAAAAAATTGATAAAAGCTATTTGTTGGAGTTTTTTACTAATGTAATTGATATTATAGAAAGTATGGTCTGCAGTCAGAGGAACAATAATAATCCCTATCAGGGCTAATTAACCAAGAACATGAAAGCCTAAATCATCAATATTTATTTTGAAATAAATCAGTTATAACACAAGAAAGGTAATAGTAACTTCAATACTAAAGTAAAATACTATTTAAATTTAGAAAATCGTTAAAGATTACAATCCGATTCTAAACAACATACATTTGAATATCTAAATGCTTCTCAAAAAAAAAAAAAAAAAAAAAAAAAAAAAAAAAAAAAAAAAAAAAAAAAAAAAATGAGACAATTAGTGTTGCTTTTAGCGTAGTGAAAACTCACTATATGCATACGTGCAAGGCATACAAACCAAAAGAATTATTTTTTTGTCATCCACAGACTATAAGCCTATAGCAGACACAACAAAGAAATGTTCTTATACATTCTAATAGACTTTACTGAGCATAAAAATGGCATTGTAATATATTCTGCTTATAACATTTTTCTCATTAAATGTGTAACAATAAATATTGCTTTTCATGTACATTTGTACAGTGACAAATGCATAATGTTAAACCTAGATCTGCCGTTCACAGCATATACCTAATTTGCAAGCTTGGAGAATTTATAACATATTAAATATCATGTTCTTTACAGTGCAAATGACCTGCCTTAAACTTGATTTTCCAGGACGACGCTAGATCTGTGTTTACATGTTCAAATTTGTACATTGTGACTGCTTTATATTGCTGATCATAGATTAAGGATAAAAGCTTTTTACTTTTCAAAATATGTCTATTCTCTAGATTTTGTTTGGTACATGCATGCTCTTTTCTTTTGCTGAATATGATTTGTCAAGGACAGTTAAATTTGTTCAGCATAATGTAGAAAACCTAGATTAGATATTTAACTTGTTATAAACTAAATCTTTATCACTATTTACATCTTTCAATAATCATGAGTAACATAAAAAAATTTGAGATCAAGGGGGCATAGCAATTAACGGTTCACAATTGAAGTCCTCTCTCTAAGTGGCGCAAAGCAAGGTATGAAGCGACCCTTTCAGACATTCAGTTAGAGATACAATCAACGGAATCTACTTAAATCACTGTGTCAACCAAGAGTCCTCATAACACAAACTCCTTGATTTTTTCAGATTTTACTCGCTGAAATAAATGATGATATATAGTCAGCTCAAAATGTCTAAAATAGTTCCAATTCTTAAAAAAGGATATTAAAAACTATCGACCGATATCATTACTTCCATCTATTTCTAATGTTTTTGAAAAGGCCATGCACGAGCGATTAGTTAAACATTTAGTTTCTAACAATCTTTTCGATACTGAACAACATGGTTTCCGTAAAGGTAAATCTGTGGTAACCGCACTCGTTAATTTCATTGAATCAATAATTGATTCAATTGATAAGAAAAAAACTGTAGCTGGTATTTTCATGGCTTTATCGAAGGCCTTTGATAGCATTTCACATACTATCTTAATATCAAAATTACAGTCACTTGGGGTTAAAGGGGTAAATTTGAAATGGTTTCAATCATATTTATGTGATAGATCACAGTTTGTTGAAATTTCACAAATTACTAAAAACAAAATTTTTAAATTCTCATCTAAGACACAACAGATTAAATATGGGGTTCCTCAGGGGTCCATCCTTGGTCCCCTTCTCTTTCTTTGCTACCTGCAGGGAATACCAAAGCTGCTTAGTAGATTTAACAATATTAAAAATGAATTATATTTTTATGCAGATGACTCAAATTTGATCATCTCCGCTAAATCGGAAGAAGAATTGGAAATAGGAGCACATATTGAACTTGCAATACTTCAAGAGCATTTTATAAAAACTAACTTATTTTTGAATTCACAAAAGACCAACTATATATGTTTTTCTACAGCGCAAAATAACAATACACTCCAACCAAATATCTTTATCAATACTGACGAAGTATCACAGATTAATCAAACAAAATTCTTAGGCTTATTAATTGATAAAAATTTTAATTGGAACAGCCACATTGATCAAGTAATTAGTAGAGTTAACTCAGGCCTTTTTGCCCTAAAAAGAATGTATTTTTTTATGTAACCAAACTTATTTAAAAAACCTATTCTATGCTCATGTGCAATCCCACATTGCTTATGGCATTTGTGTGTATGGAGGAACATCTAATCAAAATCTAAATAAACTCCTAATTTTACAGAAAAAAGCAATCGCAATAATTTTACATTTAAAATCTGATGATTCTGTTAAAAATCAATTTGCTAGTCTCCAAATTTTAACTGTTTATGGACTATATATATTGGAGTGCATAATGTACGTGATAAACCATGGTAGTGACATTAAGATACATAGCGATATCCATAATTATAACACGAGGGAGAAAAACACTTTGGTATTCCCTCAGCATAACCTTGAGCTATTTAAGAGAAAGACATCATATATGGGAGCAAAGTTTTTAAATTCTCTGCCAAACGTCATTAAAATTGAGAGATATTGTTAAATTTAGAAAATTGCTTAAAGATTATTTAGTAAATAAGGCACTGTATTCATTTGAAGAATTTTACAATATGTAACTAGCATAGGATTAATTTAAGTTTGACGCTATTTGTTGTACACAGATGTGTAATTATATGAATAAAGAGATTTGTCTATTGTCTAGTAATGAAAACTGTGCTACTGGTGATTTATGCTGTAAAATGATGAAGTACAGTAAGTGTCGGTAGTGACTCATACTCTATGCTGTATTATGAAAAATAGCTATTGAAAAAACCATATTGAAAAACATAGTACAACCCTTTTTACAACTTAGCATTACACAGCCACAGTTACCAGTATATAGTGGCAGAGTAACTGTAAAACTGAGTCAAGTTCTACACCATTAATCGCTGCCCTCTGTGTTGTCTGCTACAAAATATTAATATGTTGACGAAAACAACCAAATTTTTAACCTGATAAATTAGGCATATAATTGTGTAGGCACTTATAAATGTTCTAAACTAAATGTGGCTGATAAGCTGCGTTTACATACTTTTTGTTAGCACATATGCATTTCTTTCTTGTAAATTCACTATAATACAGATTATAATCTAGGTGGTTATTGTTCCTGAAAATATTGTCATTTTTAGTATTCTTTTCTTACATATGAGGCAGACACTATTTTAAATTGTGATAATAACAAAACAATAGAGAATATTAAATTATTTCCCCCAATTATATTTTAATTACTCCTCTTACAAAGTATCATACAGTAATGCTGCTCATCAACCAATGTATTACAAAATATTTAATACATAAATACAATTGATTTTATACACAAATAGATCTCCCATCCAATGTTAAATTTTGAGTCTCAAAATATCAGCTGTTTTTGTGGTCCGTGTAAATGTAATGCAGTTTAAACCAGCTGTGGTTGCGGGCCACACACTAACTAACAAAATTACTGCCACAAATATTCCTATTAGATGGTTTATCTATTGTCGGTGTATATAATCAAGGATAATACTTAGTGTAAATGACAAAACAACAAATGTACTGAATCGGCCTGAAGTTAGCTTACCTAAAGACATAGCTTCCAATTTTGATTCAATCTCGGGCATCCTCTTTCTCTCTTCTTGAGCCTGAAACAATCAAGGATTTAAATAAGTGACCATTAAGAAAATATCCATTGAAGTTTCTTTTTAAGATGGGGTATACCTTCAGAGCATGCTGTTGATTAGTCTCCACTAGTTTGAAATTGTAATGTTGCAAAATTCAACACCTAACAGAACTGTCTAGTTGATATGTTGCCTATATGTTGTGTACAGTGAAAAATCTAAAATGAATTATTTATTTTGTACGGTAGTAAGTATTTTGTATCTGTAGCTAAGTTATTACATATATAATAACTAATAATATAAACAAAATTGTACTAATATTTACAATAACAAACCCTTTTGATACAAAAAGAAAGGCAGCGACACTTCACTCTCCAATCAGCGGCGGTAGTCAATGTCTGCATGTCAGGCTAGTACAAAGCCACGCATGTATACATGCCGTACCCTGCCCCTCCGCTAATCTCGGAGCATTTGAACAATGAGGCTTTCGACAGCTCATGGCACTATGTATCTACTGTAATTTATCCTACAGATATAAATAAATATAATTCTTGTTATTGACTGTAGGGTGTAGGGTTGGCCGTACACCAACAGTTACTGTACTGCATTCGTTCAATGCACTTTTTTTATTTAAAAATATATGTATTGATGTATACTCATTTATAATGTATAATCTATAATCTTAGTAATAAATACTTAAATTATTAAAATAAATATATTTATATAATAGAGTAGATTAAATATATATATTATTTGAAGTTGACATTTACACAGTGTACAATTGTTAGCGCTATCTATCAGTTATGTATAGAACTATTATACAAACAACGTTACTGTGAGACAGTATTCATTCACTCTCTAGCAACATCAGTAAGAATTAAAAGCAGTTTGTGTTTAAACTACGCAGGGATGTGCATTTCGGCCCCTTGTAGGCGATGAAGCATATGCAGTCTTTCGCCCCCAATGGTTTAATTAATGCTGTGAGTGCCTTTGATCCATGCTTACCTAGAAGTGCTAGGCTAATCGGTTTATTTTATAAGGCCTAGCAGCGCAGCACAGACTTACGGCTCCCCACATAGTCTCGAGCCGGCTAGCAGTTCTTTTCCTAAAAGATACCTAAACTAACAATACCCAATCTAACCAATAAAAGATAGCTTTATCAAAATAGGGACTTTTCCAGTGTTTACCTTCTGATCTTTCAATTTTGTTGTTTTCCATTGATTTTACCAGTTTCAACTGGTAATAGTATGGTTGATTGATACCACAATGAATTGAATACTGCTAGATTCTAGAACTTAGTGGAAATAGTATGGTACATATTATTTGGCAAAAAAAAAGGCTGGTTATATTTATTTTTATTTTGAAATGACAGCAGCTGTTTTAGTAAGGCTTCAGACTGCAGAGGGCAATGACCAACATTTGATTCTAAACTGAGCAAACAGTCAGTTTTTCGTTTAATGAAAAGGCCCTGCAGGCCCATGTGAACCGTCTAGTGTAGTTTTTTTATTTTGAAAATAAAAATAATAGTAAAACAAGTGGTAATAAGTATATGTTCAGTGATAAATTGCCAATAAAATGGCCATATTGATTATTTTGTAAAGTTAATAGTTAACAAATATTCAAAAATCAAAATTTGAAATTACAATTATTAATTTTATGAAAAATTTGATTCACAACCTAGATGAAAATTTTTTAATTTAATGTAGATGTTTCAAAACTTATATTTTATTGTAGTCAAACTGTTTGACTTTATAAATATGCATACTTGTATACATACCTATCTGTTATAACTGATTTTTTTAAATGTTTTTCTTGAACGCTACAGATTTTACCGAAATGGCCCAGCATTTGGGGTTATAGTACTGCATTTGGAGGTTTAACTTATTTCAAATCAACCCTTTGAGGACCAACAAAAAAAAGAAAATAAAGTGCTAACTTTTTTCCTCACTTTTCAAGTACGACATGTAAAATATTTAGTCTGAAAATTTGGAGATACGCAAGTCTTTATACATTTGTTTATAAAATCTGTTCTAATAATTAATAAATGTCCAAAAAGTCATCCCATAATTTTTAAATATTTATATTCTGTCAGCAAAAAGTGTATTTTATTTTTTTAATTTATTTACTTTTTTTGTACGATTACAGATTGCAAACAAAAAATGTTATATCTGTGGGAAACTATGTTATTGAAATCTAAACTTAATCACCTACAAATACAGAACACATTATAACATGAAATATTTTGTTAATACTGTCAGATTCGTCTGTTAAAATTAACTCTCTATTTTTGTCAGTTCATTTCATTGACGTTATATTCCAAAAGCTGGCTCCAGACGTTAAAAAAACGTTCTTGAACATCTGCGGATCATCCCAAAGACAAGTTATCGTAATCGATAAATTGAATGTTGTATGTAACAAACTTTAAATTACAGGATATCATCATTCGGTCCTCAAGATCATAATAGCATCATATCATATATATAAAATCCTCAATAAAAAATCAAATTACAATTAAGGAACTATCTACTTAATGGGCGAACGGGTGGGTCAATACCACTGTTTGTGTATGGGCGGATGAGTGGTTCGTGTATAGGCGAACGGGTGGGTCAATACCAATGTTCGTGTATGGACGGGCGAGTGGGTCAATACTACTGTGTGTATGGGCGGGCGGGGGGTTTAATTGTATGACACAATTTGATTTTGTATCTTAGATTTTTATGTAAGCCCATTATTAGTGGAGATTTGGCGAACAATGTATTTTAATACATTTTTTGGGTGCTGTAAATTAGTCTGTAAAATTTACACTTGCAGTAAAATAGTCTGTAAATACTTCCAGATAGATATGTGTCTGCAGCGAGTGGAAGCAATGGTCTTTCCATCACTTATGTCATTAATACTATACTTAATGCTTATTGTACATTCTAATAATATTGGTATCTTTCTACAAGATTAAAATTAGGTACTACAAACTAATCAAATACATTTTAGTTTTTATTATTGCACAAAAAAAGTCAGCCATCTTAGCGAACGGGGACCCCCTTTAATCCACCCCTGTCTTGATCAGGACAAAATTCTACACAATTTGAGTACCCACAATGTGATATTTAGTAAAACAAAACACTATTCAATTTTTTCCTCTCGGTACAACTTTATGCCTACTTTTTGCAGAAGAAAAATGTTTTGCAGCAAAAAATTAGGTAATTATACACTCTCTTGCTACCTCTGAAAATTTGATTTCATTTTAAAAAAGTGGTGAAATATGAGTTTATATCTTTTGAGGCGTTTGATTTCATCTGCGGAAAACTCGTTTTTTACCGAAAAATCGAAAAACTAGTTTTTTATCCGATAGTGATTTTTAAAAATCGTCATTTTTCGAGAATTTTTTTTCATTTCTCATGTTTTTTAAGCTAAACACAAATATATAACTGGTTTTGTAGTTAAATTATATTTTCAGCTCGAAAAATGTATTTTTTACTGATATAACCAAACATTAACTAACTTATGCTAATTGTCTATTTTCTCAACAAAACTTCGTAATTTGCGTTAAAATCTAGTGTTTGCCCTCCGTGACGGCCTTTAGGTGAATTCGGTTTTTGTGATTAATAGTTGTTGTATATAATGATTGCGTAATGGCCGCTAATCGCGATTCGCCACGATATTAGTTTTTCCGTTATATCTCGAGAAATATTTGTAATAGACCAAAATAGTTTTCAAATTTGGTTAATTATGCACTTACTTGCCACCTCTGAAAATGCGATTTCATGTTAAAAAAGTGGTGAAAAATGAATTTATATCTCTTGAGGAGTTTGATTTCATCCGCGGAAAACTCGTTTTTTACTGAAAAATCGAAAAAACTAGTTTTTTAACTAAAAATGAAAAACCAACTTTTTTAAAATCATTATTTTTCAACAAGTTTTTTTTTTCATTTCTCGTGTTTTTTTTTTGCTGAACACAAATATATAACTGATTCTGTAGTAAAATTATTTTTTCAGCTTGAAAAATGCATTTAACTGATATAACCAAACATAACCTAACTTATCCTAATTGTCTAGATTTTCTCAACAAAAATTCGTAATTGGCGTTAAATTCGAGCGTTTGGCCTCCGTGATGGCGTGCTGGCCATCACTCCGGCGGGAATATAGGTGAATTCTGTTTTTGTGATTAATAGTTGTTGTATATAATGATCGTGCAATGGCCGCTAATCGCGATAGTAGTTTTTTCGTTATTTCTAGAGAAATATTTGTAATAGACTAAAATAGTTTTGAAATTTGTATTCAGCGCAAAAAACACATCAAAATAAAAAAAAGATGATTAAAATACCATTTAAATTAACGGAAATATTACAAAAATACTACAAGTTGTGACATTGGTTTTTTCGAATTTTTCAGTAAAATACGTTATTTCCGTGGTATAAAAATCATATCTCGTCAAAATACAGCCAATTCTAGACCCATTTCAAGCAAAATGTTCCAAATTTGTTTGGTGGCAAGAAACTGCATAAATACCAAATATTGTTTAAGTATTTTCAAAATTAGACCATTGTATGAGTGTTTTGACAAAAAACTTGAAAAATGTATATGTTTTAACAAATAATTACCAAACGACCTGGTGGTTGGAGAAAATCTTTTGCACTTATTATATTACTGCTAGAAGGCTTATCAATTTATTGCCTGTGTAAAATTATTATTTAATGTTTGTAAACCTGACTAGAATTATTCACTTGCATGCATATGATCTAGGCATATAATAACATTGCCTTTAGAATAAATAAATAAAAGCATGCAGGGGTCTCCCTCAAGCAAGCTAAGGCTATAAATCTATTTTAATACAAAAATTAGTTTCAAATGTATCTTAACCTATCAACTTTTCCCAATAGCCTAAATTATGCACATTTCAAATTCAGTAAAGTAGAAAAACATTTACTTACAGTAAAAATATATAATTAGGTATCGCTTGCTTTAAATAATATTACAGATATAATTAAACAATATAAATTCTGATGAAATAGTCGTAGCGAAAAACGTTAGGTTGCTGACATAACCTACGTGTTATCGAAGTTCGTGGCGACTAACACTGCGTGACCAACCTAACTAGTAACTTGGTGTTTTTTCCCTAGATGAACAATCTAAATTTCCCTAGATTACTCATAAATTCCCTAGATACATGAACCTTCGGTAAATACCTGTGAGGACATAATAAAATAGAAAAGACAAGTCCTATATTAGTAAATGAAACCAGGTAATAAATTGTGGAAGTTCCGATTAAATAGAAAGTAGATAAATCGATTTGAAACCTTTTGCAACTTGTATTATTTTAATTAACATTAGTAACCAGGGGGTTTTCTAAGTCGCTTATTATTATAGCATCAACAATTTAGTAAAACAAAATGGTGGATGGGAAATTATGCTTATCCACCATTATCACGATTGTTCCATTGTATCATCACTGTCTCCCCTACATACAGGGAAATTACCCTGCATGTAATATGACATTATCCCAAGTCTTTTGTAGGATGAAGAGTCCGAATATTAAGGTTTTATCACATATCAATATATTTTATATTTATCTTAAATATATATTCAATATTGATTTTCAAGTCTGTCTATATTCCCCTAAATATTTGTATCTTTTCCCTGTTTCCCTAGGATTTTCAAAACTTCCCTAAATCTAGAGAAATTCTCCCTGGGTTGGCATCGCCGGACTGACGACGAGTAAAGATGGGAAACATCGGATGAAAAATACCGATTACCGATTCCTCTGGTTGTTGCTTCACAACCTATTCGTCCGATGGCTCGTAACAACATCAGATGGATGACACTCCACTACTCGTCGATTATGAGGAAAGCCAGGATCGGAGAATTCACCTGTTTCATACCCACCACTCTACCGCAAGAGCAACGGAGGATTCATCTGTTCCAACCCGAACGGATGATTTCACCTGTTCTGACTATCCACTCCACAGCCTCGAAGGGGTTTTTACCGATGTTTCACTGTCTAATCCTCTTCCCTTTCTCAATAATTAATTTGTAAATAATGAAATGGCCATCAGATGAAACATCCAATGAATAGTTTTAGTCGTTTGTCCCATCGCTAGTGACGAGAGGCCAGACGTGGACGATGTTGCCCATGTCATATGTACAAAAGCAAAACATGATTTATTTAAAAAATAAGATGTTCATTGACTTTAAAAGATGGTCACTAATTTAAAAAAATCATGGTAACTGTAAAACATCTTGTTACCATGGTTATCCAAATTTTTTATATATGGTATTTTTACATTGCTTGTTATCGTTATTATTATTAACTAACCTTGTTAAAATATCTTTGTTATTTATCTTATGACTATTTTATAGATTATATGGTTCTTGTTATAGCACTTATTATTAATTATTATTAATTTATTACTTTAGTATCATATTTATTGTTGCACTTCTACGTTTAATCTAACATTCTTTCTTAGCTAAATAAGAGTTTGGTGGATTTTCTTTTTAAATTTATATGGGGCCTATATTATTTCTGTTTCTTGATAGCTGTAATAATTATGCTACTTGTAAGGGCAGTTTTTATTTGTTGTTGCCAATACATCATTTTTTATGTAATTATATTTAATATTTCTAGCTTTAAGACATTTATTTTTACTGACATCTGTTAATCCGGTTGATATTATTCATTTTTGCAATCTTTTGTATTATGTATGTATGAATTGGCTGCAGCCGTTTATAAATAAATCTGTGCACAGTAGTGATGGGTAACAGGTCTCGGAACTGCTACTTTTTTCACACTAAACAAAAGTAACAGGTGTACCTGTTATCAGTCCGAGTTCCTTAGTAGATCCTACTAGTAATGTAGGGTTGCTCACTTGGATTTCATGAAGAGCCTTATTACTTCTCTCAAAATAATCTAAGGGCCGCAAGAACATATTCATACAGTTCTTTCGTATGTTCTCTAGCTTACATTCCGTATCTCTCTGCTATTAATTTAGTATTTATTTCATTATAACAACCATGAACCATTCTTAACATGTTTTGTTGACTTATAAAAATACCAAAGTGGTTGTCACTTTCATTGCAGTTCTAAAATATGTTAAGGGCCGCGTAATGAGTATCCCTGTCTAATAGGTATAACCATGGTGTAAGTAAGTAAGGTCTGCGTATTCGACCGTCTACCCGCTTTTACCACATGACATCAGCTGGGAGTATCCGCTCCACAGAACTTGTAGACTTCCCTTCCCACTGTCTTTTGAACCATTTCCCGTACGTTTAAGATGAAAATGTTGCTATATTATTATTAAAAATAAAATTTACTTCATAATGGTATCTATTTAAAATTAAATAAAACAGTAATATTTTATATAATAAATAAAAATTACCATGACCATTACCAAGACATAAAATGTTGACATTGCGAAGATTTTTTAAAATTTTTGAGTTCACGAAGTTTCATCAGCGGGAAGGTTGTAGATAATAAAATGATACAACAGTTTTGTTTCAACATTTTCCCTGTAAAACCAACCGTTTTCCGTGTAGGACCAACAATTTAAAACAAATGTTGCCAGTGTCGGCGCGGTACCGACCAATATTTCATTAGGCTATAGTATCTTCTAGAAAATAAAAATGACAGTGTGGAACAATGTGACATGAAAGTAAATAATATCTTGACAAAGTCAATCAAATATTATATAATTCCAGCATCGGTTCCAAATTAAGAAATTTACAAAAATACCATAGGCTATATACAATATACATCTTAATATAGTATATTTTAAGAAGGCTAATCTGATACTTACTAGATAATTTACATAAGAAATTAATAATCTCTAGGATGAACATAAAACGAAAAATTAAATAGTGGAAATAAAATTAACAAACTTGTATCGTACGGTACCAGTGAGATGAATAAAATGTCAAGTGTATTTTATATCTTTGAATGATTTACCCAGTCTATATATAAATGCTAAAAACTTATTAGCTATATATTTAGTTTGAAAATGACTACTACTGTTCTTTAAACTACTCTGTTTTAAAGCAATGTCGATTAAATTACTTTGAAATAAAATTAAAATCGTTTTCTAAGAACTCGAGATGCACAGATTTTACTAAAATCTCACTAATATAGTAATTATTATAATATATACAACAATATAGTAATTATATACAAAACTTTATGCGACCCAACGGCTAATATAGTTTTTAATTTTTTAGAGTTTTCTTTTGTCACCACTTTTTGTAGATTTTACGCGAAGTTAATGATTTAATTGCTTTATCTGTAATGTTTGCAATGAGTAAATATCTTATCACTTAATGCGGTATGCTACTATTATTGTTTTTAAGGTATTTTTTAAGAATCATTGTTACTGACATTGGCTGGTTGCTTATATATTCGTCATGAAATTGTACAAACAAGTGTTAAGTTTCTTTTAATTCTGTATACAGTTCTTGAGAGGGATAAAAAATGTTCTTCTCGATATCTTATACGAGTTGTTACACCCATACACTGCAAAAAGGAGCATAGCTCAGAACTAAATGGATAAGTGGAATTTAGGCCAAAACCTAAAGTCAGGAGCTTGGGAAACGAGCACGATGCGGTGGACAAACAAACTGACAGACAGAAATCTTAAGTATTGTTTATGTAACATTTCCGGCCGCAACCAGCAAAATTATTGAATTTTAATTTTATATAAATTCAAGTTTTCCAATGCCAAGTGAATGTAAAGTTAATTACATGAAAATAATAGATGTTTTATAAGAGTAACAATAAAAAGGCTTATTAGTCTACTTTACTTCTTTGGAAGATTTTGCATAAATTTCCAAAAACGTAAATTTTGCATTTACAGAAAATTACCATTTAAACCACAATAATTTAATAGCCGTAGAATAATCAATTTCATGGGAAAATATTACATTTAATCTAAAATACACACACAAAATTGGGATTATTTTTCATATTAGCAACCCATCTCATTGCATAGTCAACTAACTGGGCGGAAATTTGCATTGCTTCGAGCTGTAAAATTCTGCTTTTTACAAAAATGCGAAACACCATACAGAAAAGGGTTCTAAACAAAAGTTGTAGCTTGTACGATTATCTACAAGTTTGCTGCTGACGAAACTTCGTGACTCAAAAGACAAAAAATGTCCTCGATTACTATATTTTTCAAGCCAGCGTTTTAAAAAGTGTCAAATACTTATATTTGTTTAAAAGGGAATATTAATCCAACTTTAATAATTCTTCCACTGTAAAAAAGATCACTTCTTTTTTCAGAACTACGTTAAATAATAAATGTTATGGTGCGAACGAACAGCGCAGCTGCAGGTTGAGTAAAAGACTGCAAAATCGAGTAGCGGCTTACCCCCAGCTGACATCATGAGCAGAACGGTTTCAAACTCGTCCTCCTGAATAGCACACCTTACTTACTACAGTACATTCAGCGAGTGTTTGGAGCGAGGCGCCGCCTACGTCCTAACGGGACAAGGGGTCGTAGCCAATACTGAGAAGGGTCGACACCCCGAATGTCCCACTTTCAAAGCCCAGCTCACAGCCATCCTCAGTCACCAGCGTGCGTGTGTTGCTAATAACATGTGTTTTCCTATTTATTATTGAGTACGTTAGTTTTTGTATAAAGTGAATAGTATTAAATAACTTAGTTAATTATTTCAGTATTTTTATTTAGTTGTGAGTAATATAATTAAGTGTTTTTAATGTAAGGTTGTTATATTTTAGTATATTTTATTTTGCATATACAGTACTAAGATTTTGACTTTTAAACATGGATAATCTTTCTCCTGTGACTAAAAATAAACACGGACAAGTTATAAATAGTGGTAAGAGACAGAGTATAATTAATATTTATAAGACAACTCTCAATGACAATCCAAACATTTTAAAAGACAGTGCAGTGCGAAAGGTTGCTGCAACAGTAGGAGTAGGAAAAAGTAGTGTATATAAAATTATAGTTTTTTAATTAGCATAATACGTGTTGGTACATATACAGTACAAGTAAACGTCACACAACACAAATTTATTACAATATATGCACAAAATGCACAAATATACTACAATACAAGCACAAAATGCACAAATATTATGGTATTTTGTGCTTGTATTGTAGTATATTTGTGCATTTTGTGCATATATTGTAATAAATTTGTGTTGTGTGACGTTTACTTGTACTGTATAAAATTATATCAGCTTACAACAAAAATAATGTCGTAGGACTTAAGTCACCTAAAAATAAAAAGAAAAGAGAGTGTATGTTCGAAAAAATTGACGATTTTTCAAAAAGCGCCATAGGCGAAAAGTGCATGAGTTTTTTTTTAAGGAACGAACAACCAACAGTAGAGAAGGTTTTGCGCGTAGTAAATGAAGATAAAGATTTGCCTAATTTTAAAAGAACATCGTTTTATGGAGTTTTAAAGAAGTTGGGGTTCAGGTGTAGTAAAAGGGCGAGAAATATGTATCTTGCTGATAGGGATGACATAATTCTTTGGAGACGAAAATATTTAAGGATGATAAAAAAATTTAGGGAAGAAGGTCGGCCAATATATTACCAAGATGAAACCTGGGTAAATGAAGGTCATACAAAAACGCGCGTTTGGGGTGACACTGATATAAAAAGCAGAAAGGATGCTTTTTTAAAAGGCCTTTCCACAGGACTGAAAAATCCATCAGGGAAAGGAAAGCGTCTTATAGTGTCGCATTTTGGAAATGAAGATGGATTTGTTGATGGGGCGTCATTGATTTTTCAAACTAAATCTACAGGTGACTATCATAAAGAGATGGACGGAGAAGTATTTTTAAGTCATTTCAAAAGCGTTCTACCAAAGCTAAAAGATAATTGTGTAATCGTCCTTGACAACGCACCATATCATTCCAAGAAAATAGAGAATCTTCCAACAAAGTCTTGGAATAAACCAAAGCTAATTAAGTGGTTGTTAGAAAAGAATATTAACGTAAACGATTCATTATTGAAGAAAGAACTCCTGGAACTGGCATACAAAGAAAAGCCAAAATACGACAAGTATGTTGTTGACGAGGAAGCAAAACGTCAAAATAAAACAGTTCTCAGACTACCTCCATATCATTGTGAACTAAACCCAATTGAACTAATTTGGGCACAAGTTAAGGGTTACGTGGCAGCAAATAATAAAACTTTCAAACTGGGTGAAGTTAAGGGTCTTTTGGACGAAGGTCTACAGAAGGTCACGAAAGAAGATTGGACAAAATGTGTGGAACATGTTCGTATGGAAGAGAAAAATTTGTGGAAGCTGGATGATATGATTGAAAGTATGGAGGTAGAAATCGAACCTTTTGTTATAGACATAAGGAATGACAGTAGTGATAGTGAGGAGTCAGTACTTGCTGAGGAACTACCTAATATGAGTGATTAAAACAAACATGGGTTTCTCCGTACCACAGGTTTATGTGACCTAGTCCTGTGGGAGCCTCTTTGCCCCAAAAAGAGTGCCCCCCGAGAAGGTGGAAGAGGTTGACGTTTCTTCGGGGGCTTTTCACTAACATTCCACCGGTCATTTTGAAAATAAAACACCCTTCAGAAACAAGGAATCTCCTATTGAGCGTAACGGCTGTAGGGAGCGCAGCCAGGACTGCTTGTGAACTGGCCCGACCTTGACGTCACAGCCGCAGTAGGCGGGACTTCACTCCAAACACTCGGCGAATGAAGTATAGACCAGGGCGGACATGTTTTCAAGGTAGACACGAGAGGTGGCATGCTAATTTTTACTTTAACCTTCTAGAACAATACAAATAACAATAATTGAAATATGCTCAAAAAGTTTCTTCAACTTTCCTCCAAAGTCAGTACTTCCAAAGTTATATAAGATAATAGACGAGTAATGTATTTTTTCAAATTTTTAAACATTTTTGTTAATACAAAATTGTCCACAACTTTTTGAGATGGAGAATATTTCAATTTTTGTTATTGTACTGTTCTAGAAGGTTTAGAACAAAAATTAGCGTGCCACCTCTCGTGTCCAAAAAATCGTAGATCTTGACAGATAAGCCCTGATCTATACTTACACCATGGGTCTAACAGGTCTAGAATACAGGACCGATTCTCAGCTCTAAACAGGTACGGGTGGAACGTCGAATGATTCTAGACCTAGACAGATAGTTCTTGTTCGTTTCCCGTATTTTTCATGAGAGCGTGTTTTAATAATGATATTACCGTCTCAATGTACTTCTGGTCTTTCATGACTTATTTAGAAGTATTTCTTACAATTATCTAAATTGTATCACCTAAAATTTAATTTCTTATTGAGGTAATGTTTAAATGATACTGTTTTCACGTTTAATAATTTGAATCATTATTTGTAATGTATATAGTACCATTTTGTTTAGAGTATGTCAATCGAATGAAAGATCGTATAGCCTTAGACACAGTGGCTATAATAGTAAAAGAAAATGTGTGAATGCAGTTCATAAATGTGTAAAAAAGGTTGAGGATAGTAAGGATTTTCTCGTAAATGGAGTTTAGAAGCTTTATTGAGTCTTTTCTGGTTTGAATATGGTCATGTAGACGCTTTATGTGTGTTATTTTTTTAGTTAATATTTCTGGGTCTATATTGTCCGGCGGAATTTTGAGACAAGATTGAAGGTGCGAGTTATAGCCACACCAATAAAAAAGAAAATAATAATAAAAACAACTAACAACATTTGTACAAGAATTCACTATTAATACATGCATTACATTTTTTAGCTGTAAAAAAATGAAATAAATGAAGTACGCCTACTTTAAAGAATAAAAGTAACATCTAATTTGAGTTGGAATTTAACTATGACTTCTTATGAACAAAAAAGAGTAATTGCCTTCCATGAAAACCCTCCCCCTAAGCTCGGCCCCTGGGTACAGGAGTCTACCAAGCCCCACCTTTGTGGGCCATAATCTCATTTATTTTTTCATTCATTCCGATTAATAGCTCTATTTTTATTAAATTGAATGTATTGACAAGACTGAAATAGTATAAACAGTACTGTAAAAAGTCAGATTATACTCAAAGAAACAATACAAAAGACATTTATTCACAAAGAGATTAGTACATAAAAAAAAGTTAAACTGAGACTAAAAAATGGCTAGATATCAAATATACATCTTTCTCATTTATCAATAGTTCTAATTCACTAACAAAATAATTCAATAACAAAAACCACGTGTTTTGTTAAAATAATAGCATAGACCTTCTATTATACCTACTATTATTATAGTATATAAAAGAAGGTCTATGATAATAGTTTCACTGAAAAATATTAATCAACCAGCTGTTATTAATTTTAGAAAAAAAATGTTCTCCAGTATTATGCTGTTTGTTTTTTTACATTCTCCCACCTTTTGACTTTTTTTTTTTTTACACTTTTATTTCTGGATCAATATTTTACACATTATACACAGAAAATGTAACAGGTGGAATAATAACATTATCGGGTTCGCTCATATATGAGTCACCCTGTAACACGAATAACAATCAGTAAACAAAAAATATATATAACATATTTAAGTAAGTTAAAAAAAAAAAATAATAAGTGTTGCATAGAGAGGCTATAAATCAGTCTATCATGTCTTGAGGAAGTCTGGCTTTCAAATGCCTGTGCAAAGTAGGTTCTCCAATGTGAAAGCTAATAGCTCCTGGAACATTTTCTAAGTTTGCCATGAACTTACGACAACTTCTTTTAATAAAAGCATCAATGGTATCGAGTCCAAATTCTACATGCAGATAAGAGTTACGTATGTACCATGGACTATCAACTGCAATTCTTAAAACTTTGTTGTGGAAAATTTGAATCTTTTTCAGTTTGCCGGAAGAAATGCACATTCCCCAAACTGGACAGGCATACATAATTAACGGCCGAAGAATTGTTTTATATATTAAAAATGTACATTCTGGTTTTAAAGATGACTTTCTGTTTATTATAGGAAATAACATGGATAGACGTGCGTATGCTTGAGTGAGTTTGTTGTTTACGTGAAGATTCCAGTTTAATTTTTTATCGAGGTAGACACCTAAGTATTTTATGCCTTGATCATCAGGGTTCCAAGGAATTGAGGTATTTTCAATAGCAACTTCAGGTGGCAAAATATACTTCCTCAAAGAGAAAACCTTTGTTTCACATTTCAATGGATTTAACGATAGTCTCCAGCTTTTAAACCAATTGGTCAGAGATGTAACGCTGAATTGTAAAGAATTTACGGCCAGGTTGATGTCAATGTGCTGGGTAATAAGAACCGTGTCATCAGCATAAAGAGCGATAGTAGCCTGAGGAAGCTCAGGAATATCAGACATGTATAAATTAAAAAGAAAAGGTCCCAGTATTGAGCCTTGAGGAACACCTGCTCCTATTGGACGAACTGAGGAAAGTGTGCAGTTGAGTTTGACACAAAAAGTCCTATCTGACAGAAACGATTACAACAAAGCTCTCAGATACAAAGGAAGTCCAAACTGATACAATTTATATAACAGGCCACCATGCCAAACCTTATCAAATGCACTTGTTATGTCCAAAAATGCTGCCGATGAATGAAGCTTCTTCTCAAATCCTTTACATATGATTTCATTGATTCGTAGAAGTTGATGAGATGTAGAATGCCTTGTACGAAATCCAAACTGATAAGGGGGAATGATATTAGAAGAATCCAAGTATTTTAGCAGTCTCTTCTGTATAATTTTTTCAAATAATTTTGATATTGATGAAAGGAGACTAATCGGACGGTAACTGCTAGGAAAATGTTTAGGTTTGTTGGGCTTGTGTATAACAATTATTTGAGCAAGTTTCCAGTTTTTGGGAAAGTAACCAACAGAAATACAAGCATTGAAAATAGATGCCAGTATTGAAAGTGCTTTGGTAGAAAAATTCTTCAAAACTATGTTAGGTACCAAGTCATGCACTGGAGATTTTCTGTTGGGGAGATTTTTAATAATATTTTTAATTTCCGAGGGTGAGGTAAATTTCACAGGCTGCTCTGCACTGCTAGGGGTTGTGGACAAAAAATCCTCAACATTTCTGTTAGTTTCAAAATCATGAACAACATTAGGAATGAATGCATTCTCAAAAAAATCAGCAAAACATTACTTTTTTCGGAATCACTTTCAAAAATAAAATTATTTTGTTTTAGTGGAGGCACAATTGTGTCTTTTTGATTTGAAAATTCAAAACATGATTGATCAATTTAGGTATCTTTGTGGTGGCTTAATTGTTTTTCCACATCTATTCGTCAAATGTTGATCGTTCGCATTCTGACACTGATTGGCTTATCCTTTTTCGTTAAATATTTCACTTTTATCATCCTCATCGGTTTGATAAGTTCTTTTTGTCTTCAGAATGGACGATTTCTAGTGGATACACATGTTGTATCGGTCTTAACAATCGTCCTTTTGATGTTTTTAGTTCCACCAGACGTGTATTACCATATTTTCCAGGAACAATCTTATCAGTCTTCACTAATGACCAATCAATACGTTTTCTATTGTCACTTCCAAGTGAGACAATTTCTCCAACTTGTATTTGTCGTGATTTCATTTTCTACGAATGTAACGACCCCAATTGACTCAAATATTCGCTTCTAAACCTCTTTTGAAGATTTTCTTTTACTTTAAGTCTATAATCTTAACGTCTAGACAAACTAGTGCTTTCAATCTGGTCTAAGTTGAGAATTCCGTACTCCCTTGTATCATTCAAAAACATTGCTGGTGTCAAAACCTCCATATTTTTCTGTGTTCTTAAATGTATGTTAAAGGTCTTCTATTAATAATCGATTCCCAACTGCATAAGATGGTCAGAAATTCTTCATAGGTTAGACAAGCTGTTCCAAATACTTTGCGAAGAAGTTGATTTAAAAGCCGTATAAGCCTCTCCCACCATCCTCCCAACCATGGCGATGCTGGAAGGTTGAATTTCCACTTTATACGTTTGATAAAGTGTCTAAGAAGTCTAACTTCTTAAGTGCTGCTTAAGTTAAGTAAGCTCCTTGAAAGTTTGAGCCATTATCTGCAATCAAAATTGATGGACGATCGCACCTGGAAATGAATCTTCTGAAACTTTGTAAAAATGAGTCAGTAAATAGAGAAGTGACTAATTCCAAGTGCACAGCACGATATACTGCACAAGTAAACAACGTAATCCATGCTTTCTGACCATCTCGTAGGAAAACAGGTCCAGCTAAGTCAACTCCACATACTTCAAAAACTGAAGCATCTCGAACTCGATATAAAGGAAGGGGCACTGGGATGGTATCCAACCTTTTGACATTGTATCTCTTGCAAATTATACATTTGTCAATAACTGATTTTACAGTCCTCCTCCTACTGATTATCCAAACCCCCCCCCCCATTATCCTACTGATTATCCCACCCGCCCACCCATACACGCACAGTGATAGTGACCCACCAGCTCGCCCATACACGCACAGTGATAGTGACCCACCCGCCCACCCATACACGCACAGTGATAGTGACCTACCCGCCCACCCATACACGCACAGTGATAGTGTTTAGTGTATAATAAAATGTAGATGTATGTATGTATAAAAGATAGTGTTTTAAAAAAAATGCCTTTTTTAAAAAGTATACTCATTTTACAGTTGCATGTATTTTAGATACACATTAACCAACTATAGATCAATTGTTTAAAATATATTGCAATCCATAGCAGAACAAAGATATGCTATAAAAGCAATTTTTGTGACCATACAATTACTATAGATTAGTTTGAATAATTACAGAACATTATCTGTGACACAAAAGGTTGTTATGCCAGACTATATTTAGGCCTGTTAGCGGTTAGCACAGCCTCCAATGTATCTGTATCTGTAAACTGTATCTTCTCTTAAAATAGACAGTAGACCCTGAACTCCCACAGTCATGACAATTTTCCTCGTGCTTAGATTTTATGTAACCATGAACGGCAGGATGGTTGTTTCGTAATACAATTGGCAAATTAAAATTGTTACTATCAGGTCTCTCTGTAAGCCTAGTTTTTATTCTTATTGAGCCATCATTATCTTCAAAAGGACACAGTGAATTTAGCTTTTCATTCTTGATACCAGAAAAGTGTTCTTTTTGAATAAGTTTGAACACTTGATTTTGTGCTCGAACTAGCTCCTGTACTGTCAACTTTCCTGAGAGTTTCTGGTTCTTATTTCTCGCATTGTTGCGAAATCTTAAAATCCAGCATATTAATTTGAGAATCTTATCAAATTTAGAGAAATATCTGCAGTACCAACTGTTAGATTCAACTTCTAAAGTTAACAAATTCTTTGAAATAGACTTACTTTTCCTCCATTCTGAGTTTAATTCATCCTTGTTAAATTCTCTAGAAGTCTCTTTTGGCTACATTTCTGGTGAATCTCTCAACCATTGTGGTCCCTCCCACCATTTAGACTCCACTAGCTGCTTAGGAGAACATCCGCGTGATGGCAAGTAGGCAGGATTTAAATGGCCCGGAACATGATGCCAAGATTAATTTTACTTAGTGATCTTATCTCCTTAACGTGATTCCAAACAATACCCCCACTTGTCTTCTTTCTGTATCCATGACAAGACTGTGCTAGACTGTCCAATACCATGTTGGAACATTTTTAAAACCAAACTTCTCAAAACATTATTTGATAACTAGCGCCAATAGCAGCCGCCATCAACTCCAAACGAGGAAAAGTCATTTTCTTAACAGGTGCGACTCTACTTATAGCTTGTACCAATTGAACTGTGATACATCCATTAGATTCACTCCTTAAAAATACCGCTTAAGCGTAAGCATCTTGGCTCCCATCGCAGAAACAGTGAACTGTCCAGGAAACATTCCCTTCAATTCCATATCCAAAATATCTTGGAACTTTCAAAGTAGAAACAACTTCTAATTGTTTGGCTCAATTTATGAAAAAACGTTTAAAATCTTCAGTTACCTCATCATCGCATCCTATTTTACTTTCCCAAGTTTTTTGTAGCAATATTTTGGGCCAAAGAGCAGCAAGACAAGTAATGTCAATAGGGCTGAACAATTTGTGAGCAAAAGACAAAATTAATCTCTTTGTTAACATTTCGGGTTCTTTAAACTCTAATTTTTCTTAAGTAATTTGAATCATATCAGTATGTATGTTCCAATTCAAACCTAATATAGACGTTAGTGTAGAATCGGGTTAAAAACTCTGAACTTCAGTGTACTCCCAACATCGTAGACAAAACTTAGCATCATTCACTATGGAAGTAGCTTGTTCCACAAATCGATTCAACTCTGAAAAATCATTAAAACTTGCCATACAGTTATCCACATTAAAACTGTTGAAAAGTGTCTCGGTAACTTCTCGTAAATAGTCTGATGACCCTGAATCAATTAGATTGATAGTCCGTTATAAGCTAAGTTTGATTACTGCACTCAGCATAAATGGACTACATGTAACTCCAAATACAACTCTAGCGTGTCTGTAAATTATAAGGTTTCACTTTTCATCAACCTATAGGAAACGTAGAATATCTGTCATCACTATGCACACCAATCTGCAGGGAAGCCTTCTCAATATCTGCAACTACTCCATACCTATGCAATCTGAAACGATTCAATATTGAGGGAATAAGTTCTATAAGATTTTCACCTTTATCTAGGCAATCATTCAATGAAGGTTGATTCTTCTCTTTAGCTGATGCGTCGAATACAGGTCTCAATTTTATTGTAAGGCTATTTTCTTTTATCACGTGTCGATGGGGTAAATAGTGACCATACTCCAAATCTGCTTCACTAACCTTCTCTATAATTCCCATTTCCTCCCAGTCAGATAAAATCTGTTGATACGTGGTCAAGTGTCCACCGAAACTAAGTTTATGTAAAGGTTATCAATTTTTGTGTGTGCTACTTTTAAGTTTGTGGGTAAAGGAGGATGATCTTCCATCCACGGCAATTTGACTTGATAGCTGCCATCTTCTTCCACTGTAACAGATTCTAAGAAATGATCATTACTCTGGTTTGATCTGCAGCTTCAGTCATGGTCTTTTCTGGATCCTTAATTCCCAACACATCTAAACTCCATAAATCTGAAATGGGTTTATCCATTGGAGACAACAAGGATGTAACTACCATCGAATTGGATTTGCCGTCTCCTTCAGTAAAGGGTTTCCCCATCAATGCCAAACCTAACAATGCATGCATAGCAATCAATCCATTAGACAAAAAATGACGCTTCTCTGTATAAAATTTATCGGCTACGTCTGCACCGATGAGAACTTCAATACGTCCATTTCTATCTGTGACACTGATTCCTAGTGCTTTGAGCTCGGTACTCCAGGGACCTTGTGTGACTGCTAAAATATCACTACAGATCACTTCTTGATCTAAAACATCGAAATAGCAGGAATAAATGTCGCTTAAATCACACAGTCTAATTTTGTAACAAGAATGTTCAATTGTCTCTGTGCTTGTACCACCAAACAAACCATGAATCAGTTTTTCCTTCCTGATTGAGTCATAGTTGAATTCCTTTGCCGTGCTCTTCAAAATGTAAGATCTTTGTGATCCTGTTTCGAAAATAGCACGCGTTGTTTGCT
The DNA here is from genome assembly GCA_035578905.1 of Stictocephala bisonia. Taxonomy (NCBI): domain Eukaryota; kingdom Metazoa; phylum Arthropoda; class Insecta; order Hemiptera; family Membracidae; genus Stictocephala; species Stictocephala bisonia. The sequence continues at coordinate 28,029 of JAQJVL010001907.1, read as the reverse complement.
GTTGCCCTTAATTTTCACTAGAAATGTTTGTAAAAATACTTGAGTATGTGCATTGTTAGCCAAAGAACTTTCATTAGAATTCTGTTCAATTTTTTTACTAAACTCTTTACATACAACAACAGCATGTCTACAATTGCACAAGGAACATTTTACCTGTACCCTGCAATGTTTACTTTTGTGCCCATATTTTGTACAAGTGAATCAACACCCATTTTATTACTCTAGCAACCTTATCGAGCTTGTTTGGGTTAACCGAACCTGATGCTGTTGGCACTGCTTCATTAGGCTTAAATCTATGTACTTTGTAAAAGTTACTTGCCTTTTGGTGAGGTTCTCTCCTCTTGGTGTTTTCAAAACTCGACGCAGCCAATGTGATGTTCCTCGTTGGTAACTTCTTTTTGAAGAAATTTCATCAGTGCCTCCAGTCGATCTTTCAATTCAGCATCAATCTCATAGCTGGAGTGTCTCTGCCATGCTCTCATAACGTCCTTAGGCAAACAAGACTCAATTAAGGGATATAGCATGGCGGAATATTTTTCAGTTGTTACTCCTAGCTTCTTCAGGGCTCTAAGATGTGTTTTTAGTTTATCATAGACGAAAGAAACTCCTACTTTACTGTTTAACTTACTTAGTACTAACTTCAATAGTTCTCTAACGTAGACCTATATTAGAAGGTCGTCTCTACCAACACAATTTTGCAAACTTTGTAATGCTTTACAATAGTTTCCAGAAGTAGCAGGGTAGCTTTCAACAATCTGACGGGCCCTAGAATTAGGCAATGTAGTCTGTACAAGATAGTGAAATTTATCAATTTCGTCAATTTCCTGGTCTTCATCTATTCTTTTGAACTCTGTCCAAAATGACAGCCAGTCCTTCAAGTCTCCGCTTAGCTTAGCAAATTCTATATTAGGAAGCTTAGGTTTAGTCCTAACAGCTGTAGATTTACTCGTTATAGATTCATTAACTGGCTCAGGTGAACTAGGCCTAATCAATCTACTTTGTACAATAAAATTGACTTCTTTATACTTCTCTACATATGTATCAGCTAGCCTAACTTCTTCATCTAACTCCTTCTCTTCAGCATCAGCATTCAGCAAAAAATCTAATATTTCTCTAACTAAGGTATTAAATTTGTTAGCCTTACCTTCTTAGCTTACCACGAACTTCATTTATATTGCACTCATCTTTTTCTAGTTCTAGACAAATTTCATTATGAATGCTGGCGAAAGCTGCTCTCAATGTCTTCCTCAATTTCTTGTTTCTTTCAATAGTGACTTTATCATGTGCTATACTCATAATATTCTGTCAAGGTCGCCAAAATGTAAAAAGTCAGATTATACTCAAAGAAACAATACAAAAGAGACTTATCCACAAAGAGAATTATGTACATAAAAAAAGTTAAACTGAGGCTAAAAAATGGCTAGAAATCAAACATACATTTTTCCCATTTCTCGACAATTCTACTTCACTAACAAAATAATTCAATAACAAAAACCATATGTTTTGTTAAAATAATAGTTTCACTGAAAACTATTAGTCAACCAGATGTTATTGATTTTAGAAAAAAAATATTTCCCAATATTATGCAGTTTGTTTTCTTACAAGTACTATACAATGATGAAATTAAAATACTAATATATTTTCCAAGAACTTGAGTATATTTGAGCAAATAGTTCGGTACTACGTCTACCTATAAACTGTTTCAGGTAATGGTAATGGAGTACCGAGCTCAATGCACTAGGAATCAGTGTCACAGATAGAAATGGACGTATTGAAGTTCTCATCGGTGCAGACGTAGCCGATAAATTTTATACAGAGAAGCGTCATTTTTTGTCTAATGGATTGGTTAATATGCATGCATTGTTAGGTTGGGCATTGATGGGGAAACCCTTTACTGAAGGAGACGGCAAATCCAATTCGATGGTAGTTACATCCTTGTTGTCTCCAATGGATAAACCCATTTCAGATTTATGGAGTTTAGATGTGTTGGGAATTAAGGATCCAGAAAAGACCATGACTGAAACTGCAGATCAAACCAGAGTAATGATAATTTCTTAGAATCTGTTACAGTGGAAGAAGATGGCAGCTATCAAGTCAAATAGCCGTGGATGGAAGAACATCTTCCTTTACCCACAAACTTAAAAGTAGCACACACAAAAATTGATAACCTTTACATAAACTTAGATTCAGTGGACACTTGACCACGTATCAACAGATTTTATCTGACTGGGAGGAAATGGGAATTATAGAGAAGGTTAGTGAAGCAGATTTGGAGTATGGTCACTATTTACCCCATCGACACGTGATAAAAGAAAATAGCCTTACAATAAAATTGAGACCTGTATTCGACGCATCAGCTAAAGAGAAGAATCAACCTTCATTGAATGATTGCCTAGATAAAGGTGAAAATCTTATAGAACTTATTCCCTCAATATTGAATCGTTTCAGATTGCATAGGTATGGAGTAGTTGCAGATATTGAGAAGGCTTCCCTGCAGATTGGTGTGCATAGTGATGACAGATATTCTACGTTTCCTATAGGTTGATGAAAAGTGAAACCTTATAATTTACAGACACGCTAGAGTTGTATTTGGAGTTACATGTAGTCCATTTATGCTGAGTGCAGTAATCAAACTTAGCTTATAACGGACTATCAATCTAATTGATTCAGGGTCATCAGACTATTTACGAGAAGTTACCGAGACACTTTTCAACAGTTTTAATGTGGATAACTGTATGGCAAGTTTTAATGATTTTTCAGAGTTGAATCGATTTGTGGAACAAGCTACTTCCATAGTGAATGATGCTAAGTTTTGTCTACGATGTTGGGAGTACACTGAAGTTCAGAGTTTTTAACCCGATTCTACACTAACGTCTATATTAGGTTTGAATTGGAACATACATACTGATATGATTCAAATTACTTAAGAAAAATTAGAGTTTAAAGAACCCGAAATGTTAACAAAGAGATTAATTTTGTCTTTTGCTCACAAATTGTTCAGCCCTATTGACATTACTTGTCTTGCTGCTCTTTGGCCCAAAATATTGCTACAAAAAACTTGGGAAAATAAAATAGGATGCGATGATGAGGTAACTGAAGATTTTAAACGTTTTTTCATAAATTGAGCCAAACAATTAGAAGTTGTTTCTACTTTGAAAGTTCCAAGATATTTTGGATATGGAATTGAAGGAAATGTTTCCTGGACAGTTCACTGTTTCTGCGATGGGAGCCAAGATGCTTACGCTTCGGCGGTATCAAAAGTGATTCAAGATCTTTATCTGCTATTAAATAATAAAACATTATAATAAACATCGTCAATTACTAAAATTACCAATTAAAATCTACAACAGGTATAAATTTAAATAGTTTCATCAAATCTTAAATCCGTAAGATTATACTCCAAGAAATCATCCACTTTGTAAAATGGCATAGAAAAAAAACAATGTTTGAGAATATATTTGAATATTTTAAACGATACGTTTGAGGCAGAGTAATGTAATTTATTAAAACATTTAAGTTGCATATAAAGAGGACTTTCTATTGATTTATTTAATCGAAATGCTGGTAGGTCTAATTTTGCTTGATTTCTTGTTGCATGTTCATGAACATTTAGTCTACTCCTATAATATTCCAAGTTTTCCTTAACATGCAGTATGTTGCAATATATGTATAAGCTAGGTAGAGTCATAATTTTTAACTCCTTAAAATAATTGATGCAACTGTCTGCACTTCTTATTCCCATAATAATTCTAATTGCCATTTTTTGGCAAATAAAAACCTTATAGCTGCTCCTGAGCTATTTCCCCATAGCCTAATACCGTAAAGGAGATGGGGGTGAAAAAACGCGTAATAAGCAGTAATTAGCATATCATGATTAACACATTGTTTTAATTTACGTAAAAGAAAAAGAACTCTTGATAATTTAAAGATAATATTTTTTTGTTTGTGAGTCCCAAGATAGCTTGTTGTCCAAAAAGAGCCCTAATAATTTAACTGATTTATTTTCAAAAGAAATTTATTTAAGACTAAAGACGATTTCTTCAGTTTTATCTACATTAACCTAATGATTATTTGAATCAAACCATAAGTTTGATTTTAATATCATGTCACTGAGTCTAGTTTGAGCAATTTGTGTATCATGATCAATTTCGTAAAAGGTTGTGTCATCTGCGTATAAAATAGTGTTTTTTGACATATAAGATGGGAGGTCATTTATAGCAATTAAACAAAAAAGGCCCAAAATTGACCCCTGAGGTACACCTAATGTAACCTCTTTTAGATCAGATTTTGTACTACCTACAACCATTTGCTTCCTGTCTTCTAAATAAGATTTAAATAATTTAAGGACAGTATTTTTACACCATAGAATTCCAATTTCTAAATTATAATGTTATGGGAGATGCTATTAAAGGCTTTGCTTAAATCTAAAGGCAGAACAAACCACCTTCTTGCTTTCAAAAGCTAATAAAATTTCATCGACTAATGACTCCAAAGCTTTGGATCTCCCGGGAATAAACCCACACTGAGATGGACTAAATAAGTTATTCCTAATGAAATATTCAAAGGTTTGATGTTTTACAATTGCCTCAACAACTTTAACGAACACTGGAACCAATGAGATTGATCTACAGCTTGTTTGGTCTCTTCGATAATTTTTCTTGTAGAAAGGAACTATTTTTTTAATTTTCCAGATTTTAGGAAAAATACCTGACATTAAAATGAAATTTACTAAGTATGTCAAAGGGGAAGCAATTTCACCAACATGTTTAGTACAAAGTTTGACATACTAAGGTAAATATAACTTTTTGAATTACTAAAACTGTTAATAATGTCTACTAAGTCATATGGTCTTATTTGTGAAATTTCAAGATTTTTGTCAATACAAGTTGTAACGGAAGACAAGAGCAGCTGTTGAGCACTTGCTTGGTGATTGTGCTATCGGTAACGCCTGTCTTGCATTGTTCAGAAATATATCATTAAATACATCAGGAGAAATGTCCGGCAAACCATTGTTTTTCAAATTAAGACCCCCAATCTCATTTTTTATTACATGCCACGCAGCTTTGCATTTATTACTTGAGTGTTTTTATAAACTTTTCGTTATAATTTATCTTGGCGAATTTTAACTCCTTTCTGTATAAACTTCGAGCTTTGATCAATAACCTTCTATGTTCGGGACCTAAAGATGCCCTATCTCTAAGTATAGTAACCAAGGCTCTTAGTGGTGCAAGCTGAGGTGTAAACCATTTAACATATTTATTTTTGTTAGGCTTATTACTAGATTATAATTTTGATTTCGATCTGATTGGACATGTATAATTATAATGGAAAATAACTTTGTTAACAAATCGTGTACACATTTCATCTACAGTCAAATATTCACTATAAATATCATTTGTGTATTAATGAACACTGGCTTTACAAAGAAGAGATCGCTCTGTATGTTCCCAAAGGTTTCATCTTGGCAGGATTTTTCTGTAGAAATTCTCCGTACGGTGGCTCTTCAATTATGGCGAAAGAAGAATTAAAATACGAGTGTATTGACATTTCTTCATTCTGTATGGTGTCTGTTCTTGAAGCTTCGGCCATTAGATTAAGTTATTAATGTGTACTGTAATATAGTAGTTCTTTGTGTATATCATACCCCGGACTCTAACTTTAAGCAATTTATGGAAAGCCTTGAAAATTTATTATCCTATATCATAAGTAAACCGTTTAAGTATTTAGTGCTTGCAGGGGATTTAAATGTAGATATATTGAAAACAGAGGTATCTGAAACTCAAGATTATTTAAATATGTTAAGATCTTTTGACATTTATTGCACTAATGTCTCCCCAACTAGGTACAAAGCGGGCCTGGATAATGTAGCCACTAATATGTCTGCTGATATGATGGAAGTTTCTTTGCCAAAACAGGACATTATATCAGATCATGCAGGTGTAAGGTTGGGATGAGACTTGTCAATGAAACAACACCTGGTCAAGAGAAGTCTAGCTCTACTAAAAAACAGCTAGCGGCTGATGAGAGGCGAGCTAAACGCCTTGTCTCTCAAGATAGGCTAAATAATCTGAGGGAGTGTTTGAGTGGTGCTAATTGGAAATAATGTTACCATGCTGATAATGTAAATTCTGCCTTTAATGTATTTTTAAGTATTTTAACCATGTATTTTAATGTATGTTGCCCAAAAATATCTGTGATAAACAAACCAAAGAAAATAGTAGGCCTAAGTTGGTTTACTCATGAACTGCATAAGTTGCGTAGTCAACTCTTAGCGCTTTATGATAAATGGAAGCATACGGGGAGCATAGACGATAAGTATTATTTTAAACGCTTTAAAAAACATTATATCCAAAGTATTAATAAGGCTAAGATAGTTGCAAATGACAAATATATTGCTAACTCTAAAAATCATTGTAAAGCGGCCTGGACGGTTGCTAAGAGGGAGTGTAGGCTTGATATTGCGACCAAACCTAAAATACCAATCTCGCCTAATGAGATGAATAATTTTTTTGTAAATGTCTGTGCTGGTGGTGATCAAGGTAATACCACAAATGTTAATAGGGTAGAATATAATGAACTCTTATCTAATTGTACACATAGGCCTAATTTTGACTGTGATTTTAAATGGAAACCTGTTGATGTAAAAATAGTTAAGTCAGTTATTAGCAAGATAAGTAACTCACAGAGTGAAGATATTTATGGTATCTCGAATAATATAATAAAGAATGTGATGAATGTAATTCTGTTACCACTAACTTTTCTTATTAACTTGGTTCTTGTACAAGGATGTTTTCCAGACTGCTTAAAAATATCCAAGGTCACCCCAATATTTAAGAAAGGGGATGTCCAAAACCCAGAAAATTATAGGCCTATCACAATTGTTCCAATCTTAAGCAAAATAATAGAATCTTGTTTAGTTAATCAGCTCTATGAGTACTTTGTCAATAACTCCTTGCTTTATAATTTTCAATTTGGTTTCAGGCCTGATCACTCCACTGCTAATGCAGTTGAAACAGTTGTAGATTGTATATTAAATGGCTTTGAGAATAAGCAAATTGTGGGTTCTAGCCTGGTAGATCTAAGCAAAGCTTTTGATACCGTTTCTCATGTGATTGTTTGTAAAAAATTGGAATTTTATGGAATTGTAAATAATGAGTTGAATCTAATAGAAAGTTACCTTAACAATAGAAAACAAATGGTTCAGATAAAAAACAATTGTTCAGATTTCTGTGAGGTTCATGCAGGTGTCCGCAGGGATCGGTTCTTGGTCCTTTTCTGTTTATTGTTTTTGTTAATGACTTTAGCTGTAATGTTTCTTCGTTTTCTGTATTGTATGCTGATGACACTACGCTGGTCCACTCAGATGTTGATATTTGTAAGGTTAAAGAAAAACTCAATAGATCTTTAGAAGAAGCGGAAACCTGGTATTCAGCCAATAAATTAGTTATAAATAATAGTAAAATTGAGCATCTAATTTTCTCTTTAAAAAATCACTTGAACTTTTATGATGATTTGTTTAAACCTGATAAGTTGCTTGGTATTTATCTGGATAGTAAAGTCTGTTGGGATGTACATGTAAATAATCTATGTAAAAAATTAGCAAGAGTAACCTGTCTTTTAAGAAAATTAAAAAATTGTGTCAGTTTAGATGTGTTAGTTATGATGACATATTTTGGTTTGTTTCATACTCATTTGATTTATGGTACCGGTATATGCTTATGGGGCAATTCAGCATCAGCAAAAAAAGCTTTTGTATGGCAAAAAAAGGCGCTTAAGATTATAGCTGGATTATCCTTAACTGCCTCTTGTAGAAATATTTTCCCTCATTTTAACATAATGACACTTACATGTCTGTATATAAATTTTAATCTGATCTTTGTCAAGAAAAATATTGATGTTTTTTCTGATCAACGCTCTGTACATAGTTACAACACTAGACAAAGGGAGAATCTAACTAAACCTAACATTAGACTAGCTAAATATTATAAGAGTCACAAATACCAACGGCTCCTCTTATTCAATAAGTTACCACTAGCTGTAAGAGTATTACCTTTTAAGAGGTTTAGTATAGTTATATCAGACTGGCTCAAGAAAAAAGCATTTTATACTTTGGAAGAATACTTAACCTGTGATATGGGCCCTATGGACATTTTAAATTAGGCTAATAATATTAGCATGACTGACGATGCCTATTGTAAACCTATTGTTTATTTAATGGCAAATAAATATTCTTGATTCTTGATCCCAACTTTCATTTAACAGCTTACATCTAAAATCGTATAAGTTAGTATTATTAAGCTTTCTAAATGTATATAGTTAGTGTTACCTTCTACTTGGTTTTTGTTTTGTAAAATGTTTATCTATGAGCTATCTGTTCTTACCCAAAGCAAATCATGGTCAGCTATACAAGTTTTGATAACATCTTTATCCAGAACAGCTAAGTTAAAATTAGTTATGACATTATCAATGCATGCTTTTTCCATTGTATTTTGTGCAAACAAACAGTAGGAATCATAGGATTTTAGCATATTAATAAATGTATGTACAATAGGTTTGTCCTTTTTAATATTTATATTAAAATCGCCCAAAATAAAAAACCTAATATTATTATTCATGAGTGAGTTTAGCAATGTGTCTATGGCATTTACAGAACTCATATTATATGAATCTGCACAATACGTTGAGGTAATAACTAATTTGGAAGGAAGAAGTATGACTGCACATACTTCTAAAATAGATTCGATTGCATTGCTTTGTACATTAAATGGTTCATAACAAATATCTTCCCTAAGAAATATTAAGGGAAGATATTTGTTATGAACCATTTAATGTACAAAGCCATGCAATCGAATCTATTTTAGAATTATGTGCAGTCAGACACGTGTTATGGCTAATTTATTGATGCAGAAATGTTGACAAGACTAATGCATGTAACATGTTGATTTTGGTTGAATAAAAGAGTTATTGAGTTACACTTACATGGTTGAGGGCTTTATCTGTGTTCCTCCCTTTTCGGGCTGGAAAGGCCGCTGGCGAGAAGACAGCCCTCGATCTACCCATCATAGATTCGATCTATTTTATAGATCCAGTTTTCCTACTTTACAATATGCGCTAAGCAAAGTATCATATTATACAATATTGAAACTATTATTCATATGTTTGCATGTCTAATATAACTGATATATGATACCATATCCAATTTCATCGCTTACTATAATAATAGACCACCTATTATACCTATGATATAATAGAAGGTCTATGCTATAATGGTCCTAAGAAAATTTACCAGGGAAAAGTATCTAGTACATCGAGGCTTCACAGCTGTAAAGTTGTAGCTTGCCTTAAACCAAGACAAAAAGGGTTAACTTCAGTTTGTTTAAGGTTTGGAAGTTGAGGTAGGTTACAACAAATGTAAATACCATTATCTTTACCTTACCTTAACTTATTTCCCAATTCCTGTCCTGATGGCATGCACTCAACCTCAGTTTACAGTTAAACACAAGTAATCAAAATGGGCTCTACAGTATTATAATAGTGACTAACGTTTATAGTAAACTTTTCAAAACGAAATTGTATTTTCAGAGGTAAAATAGAAAGTGCAAAATTACCAAAATATAGAATAGTTTGAACGTACCTGTAGTCTTATGGTTTGGCAAGTAAGTAACATCAACATATATTCTGAGGCCCTATTATTTCGATACAAATTTTACAAAGACTGCTTCAGGTTTCAACCAATTTTGTCTCAAAACCTTGTGAAATTTATCAATCCTTACAAATGTACGCACGTTTTACTCATGAAACCCAAAAGTATAGAAGTAATTGTTGTAAATAAATTTGTGTGCTTAGTATTATTTATATTACTATTTTGTTTATTAAGATTTTAAATAAGGATCTTAACCCTAGATCGCGAATCCAGATGCTTAGCGTGGTTTTTTTCAAACCTATGTGCGATGGTGGAAGTAGGCATGTCGCATGCTCTTTTGTAAAACTCAATAAAACATATGTTTATCATCAAGCAAGCATGACAAACTTAGTACCAATCGACGCAGAATGTTGTTCTGTACATTTCATATTTTTAATAATTTTTTTATAGGCTACAATTTAATAAATGTAGAAATAAAACTAAAACATGCAAATTGAAACTCCCACTTAATTCCCGCCCGGCGGGGGGGTCTGGATTGGGAAAAATGGCCGATGTTTGTCACATAACTGTGTAATAACCAATAGTCTGAATCAGGTGTACCCACTGTCAGTCTGCAGAGAATGAAATACTCTAACCAACAAAACAAATTACAATGTTGTAGTGCTTTTGTTGTTTTATCAAAAATGTTTTTGTATACTCTGCCTTTTTTTTTCAAAAGACAGTAATGGCGCGTTAAATGCTGTTGTAAAAAGTTGTAACAAATAAGTTATTTATTGCGATATAAACAAAAAATTGGGTAGAAAGCCAGACAGAAAGTTCTTGCATCGGTTGGTATTCAAGGAAATTTTGTGCTATAGGTTGGCAATGGTTATGTGACAAAGATGATGTAGAAGAGCGGCCGTCAATTTATGTTTAGCCATCTTTGTTTGTGTACAACGCTCTCGCGACCACTTCTATTCACCATAATAAGTGTAGTGAATTGAAATGAAATGAAAGTGTAGTGTAGTTCATGTACAATCTATTTTAGTGGAAGTGACAGTGCATAAAAGGAAATTAGTGTTAGGCATTGTTAAACAGTCCAACAACTAATCAATATTATATTATATGGTATTTATATAAAATCACTAGCACTCCAAAATCGTAATAATAACAATCCTATATACAAATAATACAATATAGTGCTAACAACAGGCTGGAGAACTAAGAGTGAGTAAAATATACATATATATTTTTTTAAATAGGTAGGCAACTAGCCTAAACATTTATTTTTTATCTGATTTAATGAAACAAGACATGTAAAAATAGAGTATTACTTTAGCATTCTCATTAATCTAAGATCTTGAAAAAAAAATATGAACTATTTGTGTTCGCTCAAAATGACGCTTTTATTTTATTTATCGACAACTGTCATATTTTTATGTGTAAATAACAGTAGAGATAAATATAAAGTAGGAGTCAGTGGTACTACCGATAGATTATGTTACAAAATATCATATCATTTTGATTCACTTAAAGGTACAAATATATGTCATGCTAAGAATCTCTCTTTGTTATTTGATATTAATGAACATAATTGTTTTGAGATGTCTTGTGGTCAGCAGCTTAATAATTCTGAGTGTGGTATATTTACTCTGGCTAATCTTAGAATGATAGCTAATTTTTTTATCCCCGTATGCAGTCATGTTGCATTTGTTGTCTGGTACACGCAGCATTGCTGTTCTCGGGGTTTGGTAACTGCTTCTACAATTCAATTCACGGGTCCTGAGGTCTCTGCTGTTAGTGCCTCACAGTCACAAAATACCATCCAGACTCATGATATCATACGTAAAATAACTTTTAACTAGAAAAGACACTGGTCAGTGGAGGCTTCAATCACTCAAACACAACGAGAATAAAAAAAATGTCTGAATTCAATATAGAACTTTATAATTTTTATTCTGTACTTAAAAATGAAGGATGTGATATACAAGTAAAAAAAAAAAAAAAAAAATAAATAAAAATTCCAATCTTTCAGATTTTAAAACAACAATTAAAAAATACAAATCACCCTCTATTTAAATGTAATTATAAGTCTTCTGTTGGTAATGAACTAGATAGTAGGTCTGAATCTAACAAAGTCAGTTTTGAAGTCAGTGGTAAAATAACAGAACTGATAAAGAAAAATAAATCATTAAGGTCTAGTCCTAAGTCTAATAGTAGTAAGAATTACGTTTCAGTTTATGAACATTGTAAGCCTAATAATGTTAGAAAAGCTAGAGTTATGGTTTATAGTGATTCCCATGGTCGTAATTTGTGCAATGGTCTGAGCAATAAGTTACAATATAATTTTGACGTTTCTGTTACTTTAAAGCCAAATGCCAAGTTTGAAAGTGTAGTGTATAATGGGCAATGCTTCTCAAAATTGTTTTACAAAAAATGACTATGTTATTGTATGAGCAGGAACGAACAATTCCCCAGACCATTGTAATGACTAGACATACCATGCTGAATGTTTTTTAAATGCTTGCAAAAACACTAATGTCATTATATTAGGCATACCGGTACCTTTAAGGTTCGATTTTCCTGAGTATAATGACCCCATTTCCAGGGTTAACATGGATCTTTTGGAACTATGTAAAAATTTTGATTTTGCTACATTTGTACCTCTTCAAACCAATTATAGACGGTTTTTTAATCATGGTGGTTTACACTTTAATTATTGGGGCAAAAAATTGTGTATGAAACTTATAGCAGATGTTGTTCACCGAGGTGGCCAACTAACTAAAGCTATTGCAACTCTATCTCGTGGTTCCACTTTGGATGCACGATTGGCTTATGAAATTGCTCCATTTTCGCATTCTATTACATATCGTCCCTCAAGTTCTACGGGCAAGAATAGTTATTCTTTTAAGTCTGTGAAACAAGTTTGGGTGAATACAACTTTTAAAGACCATTTTCTATTGGAAAAATCTATCTCAGAGGGGAGAAACGTGATACCTAAGTATTTGGCACCCCATACAAATAAATCAAATGAGAATCGTTCTTTGTCAGTCCTCCATCAAAATATTTGTGGTCTCAAATCTAATTATGAGATGCTATAGGTTTATACTCAATGTGAACATCCTGACATCTTATGTCTGTCTGAACATAACTTAAGAACAATTCAATAGTTTCATTCTTCCTGATTATTTCAAGGTTTCAACTTTTTGCTGCGTGAATAGAAGTAAGGGAGGTGTTTGTATTTTAGCAAGGGATGGTATAAGGCTTTAAGGCGTCGATGTGTCTGGATTCTGTTTAGAGGATTTCTGCCATTTTTCGGCAGCATCCATATACTGTGAAGATAATAAGCGTCTGTTTCTTCTTTCAGTGCACAGACGACCCTTTTACAGTTGTGAGGAGTTCTTAGACTGTATTAGTCAGTGTCTCGAAGCAAATATTAATCTCCTAGAAACTGCATTGGTAGTTGGTGATTTTAATGTTGGTGGTTTTAACATTTTGAGCGATAAATTGTCCAGCAGAAAGTCCACACCTTGTCCTCTTTTGGCTTACGTCACACAATTACTTCATTGACAAGGGAAGTAAAAAATTCAAAATCAGTTATAGATAACATCTTCACTAACATTCCACATTTTGCAATAAAAAGTAGTGTTGTAGTGACTGCTCTGTCTGACCATCATGGCCAAGAAACTATTATAAACTTTCATACTCCTATCACTGTCCCCGTCCCCACATTCAAACTTTGTCGAGATTTTTTCAGCTACACATTTACAATCTTTTCAATACTATTTAAGAAACGAGCCTTGGAGTAACATTTATGAACTATCCAATCTGGATGAAAAGTTTTCTTCATTTATGGACAAACTGTCTTATTTAATAGACATATGTTTTCCATTACAAAAAAAAAAAAAAAAAAAAAAAAAAAAAACATTAAACAAAGAACTGTTTGGAAACCATGTCTAAGTGCTGATATTTATTATTTTGAAGCTTCTTTAGGATGTCCGTTTACTGGATACTGAAACCAAAGATTTGAATTCCAATCATCCACAGCGTACTTATTATAGAAAGTTAAAAGGTAAGTTTAAAAAATTATTAGGAAACCTAAATCGGAAGCTATTCTGAAGAAAATTTATTGTTCTTCTAACAAAAATAAATCTATTTGGCAGACCATAAATGACCAAAGAAATATTAAGTTGAATCATGTCCCCACATTCTCTTTGGTGGATGAAGATGGCAAACAAATAACAGAACCCCTGGCAGTGGCAGAAACCTTTAATGCTTTCTTTTCTAATTTGGGTCATTGTTCTAATAAAGATGAAACTAACTTTCAACCTGCATTTTCTCCAAATCACTACTTTAAATCTCTTTTTATCACCAACTTTTGATGATGAAATAAAAATGTAATCTCTTCACTCAAACCCAAGTACTTTTCTGGTCCAGATGAGATATCTCTTAGATTGTTGAAAAGTATCAGTCATTTAATATCTGAGCCATTATCTCTATTAATTAATTTTTCATTTCAGTCAGGCGTGTTTCTTACAGTTTTAAAGAGCTCCATTGTTAAGCCCTTACATGAGAAAGGTCCAAAAGATTATATGGTAACTATAGACCAATTGCTCTGTCTTCAACTATTTCTAAAGTAATAGAGAGAATATTTTTAAATAGGTTTTTATCCTTCATTGAGACAAACCAGCTGTTATCTACTTCCCAATTTGGGTTTACCAAGGGTAAGTCAACTGCAGATGCCATCTATCACTTTGTTTCCTCTATTGTAAAATCTCTGGACAAAGGAATCCTTACGTAGGAATCTCCTTTGACTTAACAAAAGCTTTTGACCTCATTGACCATGATATCCTAGACAAACTTAGAGTAAAAAAAATAAACTTTTATTTTGGGTATTGAAGGTGGTCATTCATGGATTTCCTCCTACCTAAAAGATAGAGAACAGGTTGTCAGCGTTCCATTTGTTGATCCCTATGGATGTCAAGGTTGGGTTAAATCCTCTGCAGTTAAAATTACTAAGGGAGTCCCCAGGGCTCTGTCTTGGGTCCGATTCTTTTCTTGTTTTTCATAAATAACTTACCTTTACGCCTCAAAAACCGCAAATCCATGCCTTTTTGCAGATGACACCTCCCTTTCTCTTAGTAATGAAAATCGTGCTGATCTAGAAGTGGAAGTTTACACTGAAACCAGCTCCTTACTTCAGTGGTTCTTTAAGAATAAATTAAGTGTAAATACTGGAAAAACAAATATCATTGAATTTAGAATTAACAATCCCACTTCCACTAATAAGAATATATCAAACTACATGACTGGTGATACAATTACTGACCCAGTTATTCAATTCAAATTTTTTTGTGTCATTATTGACGAGAATTTAAAGTTTGACATTCACATTGATACCGTGTGTAAGAATTTTAGTACAGGAATTTACATTTTAAATAGCCTTTCTAAAATTGCTAAGTTAGACATTCTTTTTAGCTTCCTATTATGGTATAGTTTATCCTTTTCTTCATTACGCCGTTTCCTTGTACGGTCGTGAGAATGAAAGAACAAAATTTTTATTTAAACAACAAAAACATGCAGTTAGAGTAATTTTTAAAAAACCGTCTACTTCTTAATGCAGATCTCTCTTTATAAACAATACAATTTTAACTTTTCCTTGTATTTATATTTATGCAGTCCTTGTTTTTGTTCATAAAATTTTTAATTTATTTCAAGATATAGAGTTAAATAATAGAACGTGTTATTCACTTAGAGAAAATAACAATTTAAAAATTCCACACCACAGAACAAGTTTTTTTTTTTAAATCATCTCCTATACAATGGTGTTATCCTATTCAATTCACTCCCACCATCACTTTAAGTTGAAAAAGATCGTGTTTTGTTTGGAAGGGGGGTCATGAAAATACTGCAGAAAGAAGCTTTCTACAGTGTTAAAGATTGTGTTTCGTTTACTAAAACTATGTAGTTATACAGCTGTAAGGAATGTATTATATTTATGATGCTATTGTACAATGTATTTACTGTAAAAAATAAAGATATTTGAGTTCTGAGTTCAACAAAATGTAGTATGTTATTATCCTACGTCAAAACTTTATTTTTGTTACAAATATAATTGTTTTTTATATTTCTACTAAGAAATATGTGTTCTATCAATTTTTGTTCTGAGAAAAATTCTTTAAACATTTTAAAAACATTATACATAACTCTTATTTATGGATTGTTATATAATTTTTCACAGAAATTTTTCGTTTTCATGGTAAACAACTTTTTCTTGTCTATTCAAGGGTAATTTTTTAGAATTTTTACATGTACTATTTGATTACCTTCAATGATCATACTGTAACTTTGCATATTTTGTTTCATTTTTGCGTTTTATGTAAACAATCAGTGCAAAAAAACCTAGTAGTTTATCTAAAATGTAACAACATTATTATAGTGCTCTAAATAATAAATAATTTGGCTATCTTGGAATTATTTACAAAAACTTTTAGTGCTCCTAAGGAGGGTTATAAGTTATAATTTACATACAATATTTTACAATTTTTTCAGTCTTTTCTAGACAATAATTACGGTACTATTTTTATTTGTAAGTTTTGATGGTAGTATGGGAAAGTACAGTTCTTTAGAAGAAAAACGAAATGATAAAATTAATTTATGTATAGGTTAGTTAACATTTAACATATCTAATATATCTGAACATGTCCACTTGAAAACAGCTTTTATGGTGAGTATTCACCTTTCATTATTTGATGTGGTTTTTTTGTAAGTTTTACCTCAATTTTGAACTTGTTCTATTAATACTTTTTCTTAACCTAGCCTACTATTTGTTGCATTGATCTTCAAACATCATTGCTCGCACACTGAGGTTACTTCCAGGTTTTACAAATACACATATTATGGTGTTTTTAGAACTGTGTTTAATATTAACAGCATTTTAATTAGTGATAATGTAAAAACTAATAAGTTTTAAGTCAATTATAACAATATACAAACTTAAAAGGGATATTGTAAAGTATAAAATATAAATACAATTATACAAGCATAGTAAATAAAACCGTCTAATATTAGTGTTTTTGCTTCATTATAATCTTCCAATTCTTTGCTATGGCTTGGGAAGGGCATCAAAATGTTCCTTCTGTGAAAGAAAAGTACTTAATTATAAACCATTTTTTGGTACATAATCATACTATAAAAAATTGACCAGTAATTGTTTTGCATCACATATGTTTTAAATTTAACCATGCTGTTGGTAGTAAAAAGTATTATTATTATTTATATTTTAGGACGATAAGTAAATCCTTGTGATTTTGATATTTATATTTGATTTATCTTTTAGAAACTAATTTATTTTATTTATCTTTTATTCCTCATCAGAGTCGTCATCTTTAGGAGTAGGTCTCTGATGAGGCTCATTCACTCAACAAATTTTGCAAATGCGTTTCTTGGACCATGTTGGTGAACTTCTTATACTGACTCTTGATATTATGAACTCTCTGTCGACAGGTCTTTGGCCAAAGTTTGAAGAAAGCCCCGTCACTTCAAATTTGATTGTACAATAATAAAACTATTTAGGAATGCAATATTCAACAGTGCATAAAAAATTGTCATTGGGCATCTGTTGCTGATTTCGTGCTACTGAATAGTGCTCTTTATAGTTGTCGACAGTGTCAACTCCCCCTTTACTTGAGTTATAAAACAAGACAATGTCTGGTTTTGTGAATGTTGGAGATGTTACATCTTTATACTTAGTGTCATCATCATGCATACTAGATAGAAGGATTTAACTACTTTGCTTTTATTCCCTTTGTAAGACACAAGGGTGCATCCTTCTCTAAAACCAGAAATTGAACTTCCAACTGGCCGATCATTGTACTCTAAAAACAAAAAAGGGATTTCACTTTTGTTCTTCCTCAGTGTACCTACTACTGTAAGTCTGTGGTTTAGTAGATCATGGCCTAGAGGTACTGAACAAAACCAATTGTCCACAGTAACATTTCGCCCTGTTCCTGAGATTGGCTCAATCATGCTTTTAACAACACTGTGGGGTGAGTTGTTTACGTATAAGGACCTTCCTGCTGTTTTCCAGTATAAATTTCAAGGTTGCTTGTATATAAAGTTGTTGCACAAACAAGAGCAAAAATCTTTATGCCCTATTTTGCTGGATTAGACTTCATATATTGACGAAAGCTGTATCGTCCACGTAATGTTTCAAACATATCGTCCACTGTGACAAATTCAGAAACATCATACTTTTTATTACAGTTTTATCTAAATTCCTCAAATATAGAACAAATTGGGGCCAACTTATGAAGGATTTTTCTGTTATATCAAGTATTATGACGTCAAATGTGAGACCTTGCAAAAAAAATCTAAATATCTCAGGCATCTCTAATGGAAAAAATTCAACATCCAACCCTTTATTATTCCAAAGATTGCCTAAATTTCATGATATGCCTTCAGAACTTCTGCCATGTATAGAATTCCAATTACAATTTTTATTTCTTGAAGAGTCATATTTTTACATTCTCTTTCTCCCCTGTAGTTTTCTCTATTCTTATCAATCCATTGATTTGGATAATTCGTGATTTCAATAAGCATTTAGTAAGAAAAACATATTTTCCCTAGCTTCGATAGTGGTTTCAACATCCTTAGCAACATTAGAAACATGACCAAGACGCATTCTCACAATGTTTCTAGCACGAGTCCCAACTTGCTTTGTTGGTTGGATGTCCCATATATTTTTTTATCTGCTTATATAGGCAAGTTTTCTATTTAACCGAGGTACTATGGAATTATTCTTATGAGTTTTCAAATGCAATGCTTCTAGATCGTCAATGTGATTGAAAGAGTTACTTATATTACCAAATATATCTTCACTTTCATTACGTCCATTGCCAATGTCTGCTTCTTTTTCATTTACTGATGAGTGTTCTTCATCTGATCCTTCATTACCGTTATTCATTATCTCCTTATCAGAAATATTTTCATCAAAAAAGATCTCTCGCAAAGGTACTTATTGGTCTTTGAAAATCGACGTCCTGTTCCTTTTCAGTGCTCGTTAAGAGTTTATTGATCCTTTCCTCTTCAACAGGATCCATATTATTAAACTATAAAAAATTTATAAGTAAAAAAATAACTAATCACAATCACGGCATAAAAGAATTGCATATTATGCACACACATATTAGTATCACAATTACTTGTTCACTAATCAAAACTCCGGGAAAACGACATTGTGATTATTAGCACACAGAAGGAACCTCTAGCACTCAACAAAAAGCTTAACTCACATTGACATTTTACCGCGCAAGGGTAAAAATGTGTAAACAATGTGCTCTAGGAATGAGGCTTGTGAGTTGCGGACCAATACATTATTGGAAGCCACAGCGGCCCAAAAAATTTTCAAAAATCAGTTAGCCCAGAGGGAAGTTCCATGATGTGAGTAATAAAAGGTTATTAAAACCATTATTTTGTATTATATCAAAATGAAACTTTACGATAGTAAGAAGATAGAAAAAATAATAATCCACAGTAAAAATATTATCTATTCTTGTAGTAATAAACAAACAAACAAAAAAAATGAAAGATAAATAATTATTAATAAATGAGATTTTTAAAATCTATTATAAAGAAAAGTGGTAACAATTAATGTTGTATTGCTCACCATTTTGTTCAGTATATTTAAATAAAAAAATTATAAATACAACTTCCATAACAATAAATATATGATTTTTTATAAAAAGTGAAAATTTTCCTGATTTTGATCTTGCTATATTTTTATTTATGTCACACTAAAACCTATGTGTACAACAAAATTATAAAATCATCACAGCCCAAAAAGGTTAAATGATTAAAAAATGTGTGAATTTAAATGAACAAATCAAAAAATTTCTAAACTTGCCAAAGTCAGTATTTGAAGTTACTTGATCAGAGGTTTATATACAACATTACACATTGTTCTAATACTGATTTTTTAGCATTGAAAATATTAGCTATTTCAGTATGATTCTCTATCTTAAGTCATTTCTTCAAATCTGTCTGAAGAAAAAGTGAGCTTTACCATTTTCCAAGGGGGAATGTCAGATCATACTGGACAGTTGTGCAAAATAAAACTGCAGCTACAAATTCCAAAACCCAAACCAGTTCATTCAAAAGAATTTTTAGCATGGAAAACCTCGACAGTCTAAAAAATGAACTTGATAAACAAACCTGGGAAGAGGTATATGAAGCACAAAATGCCGAACAAGCATATAACGCATTTCATAGAATTATGACAAATGCGCTAAATTATGCTTGCCCAAAAAAATAGTAAGGACAAAACCAAAGAGAAAGCAAAACATTCTATATGATGACGAGGTAAAAATATTAAAGAAGAATTTCTGGAATCCCTTCATATGTATGAACTCACAGGAACCGTAAGAGAACAAGGACAAAATGGGTTGATAAAAAGAAGGCATATGACCTAAAACTGAGATATCTAAAGCGTAACGCAACCACTGATCAGATTAGAAAGTCGGATAATAAACCAAAAGTACTATGGAACATCATCAACTCCGAGAAAAATGGAAACCACTTCTCAAACAAAGCATTACGGTTGGAAATAGAAGGGAAAATGGAAGAAAACCCAGCTCTGATTGCTGAACATTTGAACAACTTTCTTTGCAATATCGCAAATATAACACTAGAAGAAAATAAAAAACAGTTTCAAATGCTGAATATCCAGTGGAAATGTCCTCCACCCCTGGTAAATATAACCTACTCACTTAATCTAACACCAAATGATGAGAAAGAAATACTAGAAATTATAAGATCACTGAAGCCAAAACTGTCATGTGGGTATTGATGAAGTTCCATCAAAGGTGATGAAGCACTGCGCAGAAACAGTTAGCCCTACCGTTGGTTAGTATAACCAATAAATCCTTCAGCAATGGACAGTTTCCTTCATTGTTAAAAGTGGCAAAAATCTATCCTAAACACAAAAAGGGGATCATATGGCCAAGACAGAAAATTATCGCCCCATATCGCTCTTTTCCAGTTTTGCAAAAGTAATTGAGAAGACTGCGTTAAAAAGAATGCTAGCACACCTGGAAAAGTCAAAATATATTTAACAACAAATCAGCATGGCTTCCTACAAGGGGAGATCTACTATCACTGGCATTAACAAGTCTTGTAGAGCATATAACAGATGAATTAGAAGAACGAAAGTATAGTCTCGGCTGTTCTCCCTCGAACTACAGCAAGGCGTTTGATTGCTAAGGACATGATCTAATAATAAAGGAAATTGTCATCACTGGGATTTCAAGGCACATCAAAAAAATGGATAGCTAGTTAACCTTAAAGAGCGCAGCCAAAATTGTTGAAGTCCAAGTGTCTGAAAATGGGAAAAAATCCTCATATAGATCTAAACCCCTGCCAGTGACCAGGAGGAGTGCCACAAGGGTCAGTCTTAGGGTCCTGTCCCTGGTTTGTGCTATTCACCTAACGACTCTCCAAGTTACATTGGCAACAACAACTTAGAGACGATCATGTACGCAGATGACACGACACTCATCCTGGCTAGTGACAATGTACAAGATTTGCATTCACATATTTTATTTTCAAACGACAAAGCTATAAAATACTGCCTACAGAACAACTTAGCCATAAATCCATCAAAAACTACTCATATAAATTTTAGTAGAAGACACGATCCCCTTCCAGAAATCCCACATGCTCATTTAGAGAATCAAGCAAAATTACTAGGTATAAACCATTGACTGCGACCTCACTTGGACAGCACACATACACAATTTGTGTAAATTATTAAGTTCAGGGATTTTTGTTATAAAAAGAATCATGTGGATTGCAGGGCTAGAAGCGGGAAGAAACAGCTTATTTTGCGCTAGTAGAGTCGCACCTGAGATATGGACTTACTGTGTGGGGCGGAACATCTGAATATAATCTTAAAAAAATGTTGACCATTCAAAAAAAGGCTATTAGAACGCTTGCAAGTTTAAATCCACTAAAACAGCTGCAGAGAAGCCTTAAGTCCCTAAAAATTCTAACAATCATTGGCCTATACATCCTCTCCGTAGTCACATATATAGATAAAACTGCAAACGAAAGGGGGGAGGATATTCACACATACAACACAAGAAGAGCCATAGACTTTATACTTCCACAACACCACACTACCCAATACAGTAAGAAACCTTCATACGCAGGACGCAAGATATACAACTCTCTGCCGAAGCGTCTGAAAAACCTCAGTGGGAAGAAGCTCAAGAAAGGTCTACAAGACTGGCTAGAAGAACGACCCCTATACACAGTAGGAGAATACTATCAACTAACAAAAAATTTTTTGTAAAGCAAGCATAACTTTTTAACAATGATGCCATTATACTTCTTAAAGAATGTATAAATAAAGAATTTCTGATTTCTGATTAAGTATACGCTTGGTAGACAGACCCCAAGGTCATCAAAAAATGTACAACCTGTACCGCACTGAAGGCAAACCAAAAATTTTTATTTTTTCAAATGGCTTGGGTATGTACATGCCGAATAATACTTTTATTGAAATGAATGCCCAAAATGTTGTGAGTTAGTCTAGTTTTGTTAGTTCTGATGTATTATTAATTGTATTTATATTACATTTTTAAATCAGCAGTTTTAGTTTAAGCATACCAATGTTGTTCAAACCACTTAGATAAGTCGCTGAGACGGTTATTTAATTCAAATATTAGTGATGTTTATTAATTTTTTTCATTTATTCACATAAACGGCAAAAGCCATTTTTACAATAAATGTATATAGAAATGTACCAACCAACATCATAAGGCATACAAATCTAAATATGGAGACACGATAATGAAAATAAATAAAAATATAAAAATAGATAACAATACACTGGCAGAGTGCTGTTATAATAAGGAACTTCATAGCTTAACGCATTAAACATTCTAGTCTAAAGAACAAAATAGATAACAATACACTGGCAGAGTGCTGTTATAATAAGGAACTTCATAGCTAAACCCATTAAACATTCTAGTCTAAAGAACAAAATAGATAACAATACACTGGCAGAGTGCTGTTATAATAAGGAACTTCATAGCTAAACCCATTAAACATTCTAGTCTAAAGAACAAAATAGATAACAATACACTGGCAGAGTGCTGTTATAATAAGGAACTTCATAGCTAAACCCATTAAACATTCTAGTCTAAAGAACAAAATAGATAACAATACACTGGCAGAGTGCTGTTATAATAAGGAACTTCATAGCTAAACCCATTAAACATTCTAGCCTAAAGAACAAAATAGATAACAATACACTGGCAGAGTGCTGTTATAATAAGGAACTTCATAGCTAAACCCATTAAACATTCTAGTCTAAAAGAACAAAATAGATAACAATACACTGGCAGAGTGCTGTTATAATAAGGAACTTCATAGCTAAACCCATTAAACATTCTAGCCTAAAGAACAAAATATATATTTTTAGTGCTATCAAATTAAAAAAAAAAGTGATGCTTTGAGATCAGTTTACCAAGTCGGTATAATTTGGTGATGACACTTTGAAGTTTATAGTTGGTAGAGCAATGCGGTGTACTGAACATGTCCAGGGAACGAGTATTACTGGGAACTTTGATATTGATAGTGTGGAGTAACTCCAAGCAATTGATATCTCGAGTAAAGATTTTCTGCAGAAATACTAGGTCATGCAGCTTTCTTCCCAACTCCATGATTAAATGTTTGGATTGAATCAGAATTTAATAATTATGGATAAAAAACATGCATGGATTAATGAAAAAATTTTCAATATGGCAAACTGAATTCAAAGTTCTCAGAGAAATATTTTCTGAATGATTGATTTTTTTAGTAAAAAAGTTGATTTTTACTATCATATTATTTTTATTAATTAACATATTAAATATTTATTATAATGTGCCTAATCTAAAATGTCAAAGGCCATTTGAAGGAGCCAGCATCTATTAACCCTTGATACAGAATAAGCACTTACCATTTTGTTGATAATGTCAAACTCTCCTATGGCAGAATTGCACAATTCTACCTTTTACAGTATTTTTTAGACTTCATTAGCTTGTAGTTGGGTCTGCATGGTTATGCTATAGTTATATCAATAAATACATAAACCTGTTTTCCGTCATTTTACTTATATAAAAATGAGATCTATTAGATGACTATATTTCATTAACTCTTGTGACCCTGTTGCATATATTAAACCAATCGTACATCAAATCTTATGCATCTATTTCTTGTGTCTTTGAGAAATTTAACTTTTGTCTAGATTACACCATATTTTGGTTAGTGTGTTTTATAACATAACATTTATAGCTGAGTCATATAGCAAAGTAAGGAAAGTCTCATTTTTCTTGATATTTTTATGGTCCTCTCCCTTATTCTAGGAATGAAAACACTAATGTTATATTGGTAGTTCTAGTTGTAGATGGCACAATAAGGCACATCATATATCTAGCTCTAATAATTATATTTTATGTTGAACAACCATTATTGTTTTCAGGAAAATATTGCTGAATAACTTCCCATGAAACTTCTAATATACATCTGCCATATGGAAAATGTATATCTGTTCTCGCCGAAGAAACTTTCTGCGCGTAATAATTTTGACCTTTTTTTGTCTTGTAATATTCAATGAGTATATGATATACTTCATTAGCTCACTGTTTTGGCCAGAAGAAAAATGTGGAGATATTCAACAATTACATACATTGTTGCTAGTTGCCGATCCTCAAATATTGGGTGAGAAATACGAGCCGTGGTTTACTCGTTGGGATAATGACAGGTAAGCATACTTATACTTTTAATAAGCTAAATTTTGTTGTAATTCTTAACTGCAAAATTACTTATATTTGAAGATACTTATGTTATTAGTATCTGATTTTCATTATTAGACATAACCTAGATATAGTTATCGACATCTTAATGTTTATGTATATTATGTAATGTTTTGATTATCAGATTTGCATCTTTTTTTGTGCATTTTTGTGTCCAAGTTAGGGAAGCTCTTCACACCATGTTTTTGTCCCTATAACAGTAGAATAGAACCCTTACAGTTCTATGGAACAATATATTGTTGTGGCCATGTTGGCCAAGAAATACTATGAACGATATATAATTGTGGCCAGGGCAGCCGAGAAATGCTTTGCATTGATATATCATTGTTGCGTAGTAAAATTATTTCAGCCACAATTTTGGCATATCTCAACACAAATTACAGCAAATAACACAATGATCAATTTGCTATAACATTTATTGATTTATAATATTCTCATTTATCATCAATCAATTACGAAAGGCAACATAATTGAAAAGGCACTGACGTTTGATAAGTCTGTCACAACAGCTGACATGAAGTTGACGTGACCTTGTTAATGTTATTACAGTACTGTTTTGATTGTTAGTGACTGCAAGTTTTATTTATTTATATTTTATTTTGATCTAGACGCAATAAATGGTAAAAAACGGACAAATCCACTGTGAGTGAAAACAACACCATAGTTGAGTCTTGGTTATCCGAGTTAATTGGGACTTAGACCACCTTAGATATGTAAAAACTCGGATAGTATGGAAGTTATGGTAAAATAATGTAAATGTCACTAAAAAATTCAAAACTTGTTTATTTTAAGAAAAAAATGCAAAATAAATGTAGTTACAGTCTTATAAGAAAGTAGTAACATCAGGTTATGTCTTTTAAAAATTGTATTACCGCTAGATGATAAGAAGTTGGGAATAAGTATTGCATTTCAAAACTCTACAACAGTCAATAAAAAACAGCAATAATATAATTTAAATGTAAAGATCTAATGTAATGTCCGTAGGCAGCATTGTGTATGGGCAATTTCCTTTAAAGTTATCTTTGTTGACAACGAAAGCAGAATATTCCTTGCTTTATGTTAACAGATCTCCAGTATCATTATTTCATCCTACAAAGCGTATTTCATCCATACACGGTCCACGGTAGTATTTACCACTGTTTTATGTTATGTGCAGTGTACCAATCAGTCCGTTTACTGAACGAATCTATCATGCTCTCTAATAAAGCAATCTGCTTTACGCTCTTAATAGTGCAGGGTGCGTTAACTCAACATTTTAACAGAATAAAATTATCGTATTAATACCACATTTTTCGTATACATTGGCTACGAAAACCTGATTAATTCGTCATTTCAATTTCGTTATAAGATAAACATCTGCCTACCATTTACAACGCATGTCAAAACACTGGAATAAAATAATGAACAGTAACAGTACATTACAGTAATTTATCTAATACTGTACTGTAAAATCATGAAATCAACACACAAAAACAACCACATTTAGTGCAAAACTAGAGTCGACTGAGCTGATGGTGTCACTGTGAATGCATTTGGGTGGGAAAATTATTCATAGACTTTGTAGTAGGGTACAGTATCATAGATAGGTCACGTGACCCCCTACAGCACCAACAGCCAATAGAGACATTGATTCCTTGTCAAACCATTACATAATGTGTCGTACTGTAATTGTCCTTTTACTAATAGATTTATGTTTATTTTTCATCTTCTGATGATTAACTAGATAACACAGAAGCTCGGTTGATCGAGACTCGGATAACCAAGATTCTACTGTACCTGATATTTTCTACCAATTTTTGCATTTTTTTGGGAAAAATGATTATTTTATAAATTATTTAAAAGTTAACATAAAGATGTAAAACTTTCTATATATATTAAATATGAATGTACTTACAAAATATAATACAATGAATATAGCAGCAATTTTTGTAGATATGTTTTAGGATCAACAAGTTAAATAAATAAACAGAAAATAATTTTATTTAATTTACCTTTTTATTGAGGTCTCCCCATTTTGCAAGATATACCACAACGTGCAGAGCGACTTAACTCTAGAAAACTACTTCTTCGAGTAGCTTCCCAGTTATTCTCAAACGAATTTTTGCCAAAAACCAACTATTCGTTAACTTGGGATATTTTTGACGGTCGAAACAAATTTCTGGTATCAGACCCCGTGACCGTCATCGGTGGAATGAACATTGCTCATAAGGAATGGGCTATGTTGAAACACTTTTCCACGGGAGTGGGAAGATGCAACTACTGAACATTTAAGTGGAAATGACAAATGATCAGTCATATGATTGCACAGTCAAATTTCTTTCTGTGGATCACATAGTTAATGAGTGCTCATTGCATTCTTTTCAAGGAGGATTAGCTGGTCTTCATTCAATCGGAGAAGCAGGCGTTGAATGGTTAAGAAATGTGGATTTATCGCTGCGCTCGGAGATTGAACTTTAGATTTCAATTTATTGAGCTATATTTTCATTGCCTAAAAAAATGTTTTATTGGTTTGGTAGCTGGCCTATGAAAGCCATAGTATTATTATATAGCCTACATATAATTAAATTACATCATTGATTTTACTATATAAAGAGATACTCCATCCATATGGGAGAGTTGTGGTGAGGCCCCAAAACTGTTTTGAGGCCCCACGCTGCGCTGCGCATAGCCCTATTTCCTCTCTCTCGCACACTCTTCCGTCTCTCTCTCACTTCCCTCCTCTTAACCCACTCTCCCATTCTCCAGACAGCCGCCCCGCCCTCTCCTTCCTCAGGTCCCACACACAAACAACGTCCTGCTTAGTTGCTTGGATAATTGTTTACGTTATTCCATATTGCCAACGTTTATCCGGGTTCTCTGTTTTTATATTTGCTTGCATCTCTTTCGAATAATAAAGAATACTGTGTTGATACTATTACAGTAAAACTCAGTGTGACATTCATATTGAATAAAGAAATATTTATAACTGAATAAATTAAAACACCATATTGATTTATATGATTAACACACCGTGTATTTGTAAATAGACACACTTGAATAGACCGCTAACATTATCGGCAATGCTGGCGATAATTACTGCTGATTTAAGTAAACATTTTCATATTATTTAGCCCATCTGAAAAATCTTTATTTATTGCATTTTAACCATCGATTAGGTGATTAAATCGACTGTTGTACTCAATCATTAGTTTTTCATATTCGGTAATTGATTAAAAAATAAATTGTTTTCAAATCCAATGAATGACTCTCCTTTCAATTATGAAATTAATCTGCAAATATTCCAGGAATATATAATATAGTGAAATATTAAAAAATGTGACATTATTTATTTCTTTGACAAAATAAATATTGAAATAGGCCTATGATATTTATATAGAATAATACTGGGAAAATATAAAACCCAAATGAGATTCAAATTTCATGATAGGGTTAGAAAAAAATCATAACAAAACCACTTTTTTTTTAACACTTATTTCTGGATCAATATTTTACATATTATACACAGAAAATGTAACAGGTGGAATAATAACATTATCGGGTTCGCTCATA